>PVKN010000172.1:0-24265 GCA_004027915.1 Capromys pilorides | reverse complement strand
AGCTCTTGTTGAAGAGAATCTTCCAGACCCTGGGCACCTTCCCTCCCCATAGCGCTTTATGCTGACCCTGCTGGGCCCTGGGGAGGGGACGGTTGGGAACAGTAGCATTTAAATGCCACAGAAGGCAGCTAAGCACGCCGCTTCTGTCACCTCATGTCCATGAGCCTTGTGTGTGGGGGCAGTGGACCTCACCAACTGGCGCAATTTTCCCCAGTTGTTGGCTTTTTGTAACCGTACATGTGGTCAGTTGGGGGTCACTCAGCCTGTGGTTCGTGGAGCCCCGGAAGGCAATGAAGAGCTCGGAGACTGCTCTGTAGAGGAGGCAGGAGCCTGAGTGTCCATGTGGGTGTCTGTGCTACCCGCTGACCCACCCAGGGGTTCTCCCCACCACCACTACAGGGTACAGGGCCTCAGGAGAGCGTAGTTAGTATGGGAAATAGTTGTGACTATGTTCAGATTCGAGAACTGGACATGCCCATCAGCCAGCGATGGCTAGCCGTGGGAGTCCTCACGGGTACGAAGGGAGCAGGCCCGCCCCCACCGGTGCCTGCGGGACACACACAAGCTGCCGTGGTCCCGGGTGCCATCCTTTAGAATAATGACATGTTAGGCACTTAGCTCGAGGACTGTTCCTGTGGTAGATCGACGTTCCAGCTCAGTGTCCATCCCCGTGTCACCCTTGTGGTCCTTTCTTGTCTGTGTGTCCATATGTGTATTTGCACCTGTGCTTGTATGCGTATTGGAGTGTGTGATAATTATGTAGTCCAGTTTGACACTGTCAAATTTTAAATTATAAGAAGAAAAGGGTATTTGTCAGCAGTCTGGTGCAGTTTATAAAGTGCAGGATGACACTCATGCGGTCAAGGTCTGGGATGGGGACGTGGAATGAGCGAGCCCTTTCTAATCACGTCCCTGAGGTCTCCTTGTTGCTGGTCACAGCCAGGACACTTCCCCCTTAACTTCTCCCCTGTGGCTTGTGTTCTGTGACAGCTGCATGCGGCGGGAACCTGACGGGCCCCACGGGTGTCATCTTGTCCCCTAACTACCCACAGCCCTACCCTCCGGGCAAGGAGTGTGACTGGAGAGTGAAGGTGAACCCGGACTTCGTCATCGCCTTGATATTCAGAAGGTATCCCCCTCTCCCCAGAAGTAGGCTGAAGAGGCCACCCCTGGGTACCTGCCCCTGTAAGTGGGCCGCAGATACCACCCCTGGGTACCACCCCCCAGAAGTGGGCTGCAGATACCACCCCTGGGTACCACCCCCGGAAGTGGGCTGCAGAGGCCACCCCTGGGTAGCTGTCCCTGTAAGTAGGCCGCAGATACCACCAGCTGCAAGGCCATACTGCTGAAATGCGTTCTGTGTTTTGGGGCCTTCAACTTACAAAATGCGCAGGAAGTGACTCCCTGTGCCTGTGGTCTGGCACATAGAAGCTTCATTTATGAAACATCCAAAAGGGAAGAAAAGCATGGCATGCCTTTGCCGGGTGGGATTTCTCACCACTGCCTTCTGTTTACTAAATGCATGTGAGAGGTTGCGTTCCCACGCCCCGTCCTCTGATGTTCCCAGGGCCAGGACTGTCGCTATCCTCAGGACTTAGGGCTCAGTGGTGCTTTGGAAACGAAACATTTCCAAGCTCCGCTAAGGTGAGAATGAGTAGACACGGCTTACAAATATGCTAGGATGTTCCTGCTAAACTAGATGATAAAAGATCAATACTAGGATTATTTTATAAAATATGCTCTATGAAACATGGCCATAGTAGTGTACAGTAGGTGACCATTACATTTTTATTGAATTTCAAGGTCTTTTCCAAAGTTAATGGCCCAGGAACCACTTGTCCCGGGAGCTCCTCCGTGAACCCTTCAGCTACTAGAGCTCCAGGGCCTCAGCTTCCTGATTTCTCTGCCAGGGTCACCAGCTTCCTCTCCAGATCCTTGGGCCAGTGTCCACGGTCCAGTGCGGTTGCCTCCTCGCTCTTTGGGTGAGATGGCAGGCAGTGTAGTGCTAAGGATCTGCGTTCTGCTTATGTAGACAGGTCAGCGGGCACCCCCAGATTTGCAGCGTGGCTCCTAGCTTTCTAGGTGCTGAGTGCTCCGTGACTGACCCCTAACTGCATAGTTTGCAGGGCCAGGGAGCATCCCCAGCTGTGCCCTGGACAGCGTGGTGGCTTTTGTTACTGTGCCCACCTTACAACCAGCAGGCAGCTCTGGCTTCAGCAGATTAAAAGAGAAGTCACAACCAAGGCCCTGCTGGTGGCCACAGAAATTCAAGAATAGAAATGTCCCACCTCCCCTCATTTGAGGTCCAATCGTGGTGTCCCTAAAGTGCAGCTTAGCTGGTGATACAGATGGTGTTTTATGCTACAGTTTTTCAGCTGTGTTGCCCATACCTCTGGAAAAGTCTGCAGTGGAAGACCTTCATTCTCTCCCACCTGGAAGACTCCTTGGCCGTCAGCTCCAGAGCTCGGAATCCTGGGCCGTTCCTCTGGTCCAGATGATTTCTGTGTGCTCAGAGGGAATTTAGCAGCTGGATCTATGTGGCAGGGCCTGGGAAAGCCAGCATCCTGGGCAGGAGCAAGGCTGTACCAAGAGAGGAAGGGGAGGCTGCTGAGGAGAAAATGCAGGGACCTGGGCCGAGGGAGAGGGGGCGCCCAGGCGTCTTCAGCAGGACTCGAACAGGGATGCCTGCAGTGATGGGGCTCTGGGTGTCTCCTGATGGAGTTATCCAAGGGAGCAATGAAAATTCCTTTGGCAATAAAAATAAACACACAAAATTAATATATACAAACTTTAAGAAAATGCAGTAATAACCAGGAGGCATTCATTGAAACTAAAACGTTACATCAAGATCGTATATCAGTGGGAATGCACCCCCTGGGAACCCCATTCTTCCAAAGTATGCCTTGCTATCCCATCTGTGTGCAGAAGATGCTATACCTTTGCACAAAGGCCCGCTGCCCTTCAGCTGCCTCCCGCATTGCATCAGGTGGAGTATTATGGTCTAAACACTGCAAGTGCCTGTTACAGCTGCTGTATAGTGTTATGATGTAACTTTTGGGTTGCCTTCATGTCTGAAAGTATTATGCAAAGGTAAATACACCCTGTGTTCTCAAAAGCCCCATCCTCTGGGTGACACGGTGACACTGCTAGGTGCTAACTTAACACGACTTCCGTGTCCGCAGCTTCAACATGGAGCCCAGCTATGACTTCCTGCACATCTACGAGGGTGAGGACTCGAACAGCCCCCTCATTGGCAGCTTCCAGGGCTCCCAGGCGCCAGACAGAATCGAGAGCAGCGGGAACAGCCTGTTCCTGGCCTTTCGGAGCGACGCCTCCGTGGGCTTGTCGGGGTTCGCCATTGAGTTTAAAGGTACAATGGGGGGGGTGGGGGTTCCTGCCAAGGTGCTGTGGTCGGGCTGCTCTGGCTCTGTGTGTCTGTGTGGGACCTGGCATCTCTGCCTAGCAGCCGTGCACTGTCTGGGCAAGAGTTCCACCCCTCCCTGGGGAGAAGAGATGCGGAAGATTCAGTTCTACCTTAGCTAAAAGAAACAAAGGTGCTTTTGTTTTTTTTTTTTTTTTGCTGACCCCATAGCAATTTACAAATAAGTTATGCTTTGAATAATCAATAAGCGGGTGGCATTTGAGAATTATTTTAAAATATGCTTAAGTGTCCTCCTGCTTGTTTCTGCTAAGGGCTGAGTTTGTGCACTCTGCGTAGCTCGGTTAGACTTGACGGTTTGTCTGTGGAGTCCCTCTGCCTTCATCTCCCCGTGGGGTGCTTCTGTGGGGGCCCCAGCTTGGGCGGAGATTCCTTGGGGACTTGCACTTGATTTAGGGCCCACCGCCGCCTTCCATTAGCTCCCAGGTGAGACGCTCGACCCACAGCAGGACTCACTCTCATCTAAGTAGATTGTTTTTCTTTTGAGTCCATAAAACAAATTTTTTCAAATTTATTTCTCCTGTGAACAATAAATGTAATACAGATAATCAGGGGTGTTAGGGAGTTAGCTGGTGCTCCAAGTGCCTGCCTGGCAAGCGCAGGGACCGGGTTGGATCTCCAGTACCACATGTCAAGCCAGCCTGTTCTGAGCACGGTGCCGGCTACAGAAACCAGGTATAGTGGTGCACACCACCTGCAGTCTCCGGGGAGGCGGAGACAGGAAGATCACTGTGAGTCTGATCTAAGTAGCGAGACCCTGTACCAAATAAGTAACAAAAGAACAAGAAACCAAACCAAAACAAAAAGAATTAGGGAAGAGGATTTAACAAAATACCAACACAATCAGGAATGTTTTGTTTAAAAAATTGGACGAAAATGTATTTATTTAAATTTCTAAGTTCAATTTGTAAAGAAAATTGTAAAGGAAAATAGATGATACATTTCACCTCTCTGATAGGTTTCCAGGTCTCTGTATGGTGTTAAGTAGACAGTGTATTTCCACTGAAACCCCAGAACCTGTGATTTGGGGCGCGGGGGTGGGGGGGTGTCTTTGCTAAAATGTTCAATAACGCCATTCCGGAGCCCATCGCAGGGTCCTCTGGGCGGAAGTTGCCCGCTGGTGAGTGGAGGAGCGAGCCAAGTTCACGCCGCGCCAGCAGGTGGCGCCTGCCTTAACAGAGACCACTGAGACGCATGGCCTGCCGGCCTGGCCAATTCTGCTAGAGCCAAAGACTAAAGAAAGCGACGTCTAGCTGACAAACGGAGCAGGAAGACAGCAGCTGGTGGTGGTGGTGGGGGGGGGTTTGGGTGGGGGTTGGGGTGGGAGGTAGTCTCTGCGCACTGAGCACCTGGTCCCCCTTGGTGAGCTCAGGTGGGTCGCTCTGGGGAGACAGGGCAGGGTGTGCAAGTGCCAGCCCTCGCTCAGTGGGCAGGAAGACTCCTGGGAAAGGGTAGCTCCTGTGCCCTCGGCGGCAGGGAGAGGACACCTCTGCGTTAGGTGCCCAGAGCCAGGTGCCAGGCAGGATGGTAGCAGATGGCCTGGGGCAGCCATGCTGCATGGTACTCAAACGGCCTGGCGAGGTCCATCTCTTCAGGCTCCAGTGTGGGACCAGACAGGTGCCCAGCAGTGGGGAAAGCAGGAGAGCGGGCAAGCATACCAGGTTCCGAAGTCACCTAATGGGGGAATGAGCAAGGATCAGTGAATTATCGTTGAACATTCAGAACTGACCATGCCGTGAAGGGAGCCAAAGCATGAGACGTGAGTCCCTGGGAGGAAACCTTGCCACCCAGGCCCTGAACCAGTGGCGTGAGCCGGAAGCACAGGAGCGGCATCTCGCCAAGTGGCAGAGACCAGTAAGAGAGTGCTGTGACAAACACAATCAGTGTGAACAAGATGGCCACAGATCCACGCAGATGGAAAGGAAGTTAGTGTGCTCATGGTCAGCTACAGAGAGAAATCATAAACCGCACCGGCACAGCGGTCACTGGGTCCTTGTGGGCGCCGCGTGGCTGCGTGGACAGCAGTGCAGTGGGACAGCTTTAATAGAGCGTGCAGTGTCATAGGTTGCTCCTTAGTTGCCTAAAGTTGATGTTCTGTGTCCTATGTGGGCATTAAGGCTGCTGCAGCGAATCATACAAGGCCAGCTGCCTCTGGAGATACCCAGATAGATTCTCAGGCAAGGGCTTAGACCCAGAGCTCTGCTCACCACAGAACTTCGAGGCCAACCAGGACAAAGCAAAGGCAGCAGGGAGGTTTCCAGTTATGTCTGCACAGTGGGCCGCAGCGTGGACGTGGCCGGTACCTCACGAGGTGCAGTAAGAGACTGTAATGGGTACAACACGTGTAAGTCACATTGAGATAGGAGACTTCTTACAGAAGTATCGGAGCGTGTGCTGGGAGAGCTCTATCCGGCTAAGGCTGGTGCACAGATTGTATGACTGAGCCCCACCACAGCCTCTGGCCCCTCCTGCAGGGTATGCTGGCTTATTCTCTTCCTTTTCTACTTGGCATGCCACTGCTGGGAAGTGGTGCGCTGGAAGGCCCCTAGAGCCATGGCGCTGCCAGTCCATCCTGCATGCCCGCTAAGTCTCTGCAGTGTCCTCCTTCTGAGACCAGCCGAGGGGGTTGGGGTTAAGGGGTGGATGAGAGGAAATGGTCTGTCAGAGGAAGGAAAGCAGGCACAGCCGGGCCAGCCCCAGCTCTCCGGATTGAAGCCCATTGCTGCTCGTATTTCCCAGGGATTACAGCCTATACCTATTGCAGTTTTCTGTAAAGAATAAAGAGATTCAGAATATTTGCCAGGAGTACAGTGCCAAAACAAGAGAGAGCCGCTACATTTGCTTCTGTCTACTCTGAAGTTGTCCACGAGCCTCACGTGGCATCACTATTGCTGCTGTCAAATGCAACACTAAATGCACCTTCATGTCTCGGTATGTGTGCATTTAATGACATTTTAGGTAGCCTGTTACAACAGCGTACTATTAAGCCTTCCAGAAGACAACTAGCCCCATCCATGGAGTAACAAGACTTTAAGGGGAAAACAAGTCCATATTGTACGTGCATTTAGGTGCAGATCATTCAGCAGTGCAGCTGAAGCTCAATGTGTCGTTTGCTGGCCCCAGAGTGGCCCAGATCTCCAGTGTGTGTTTGTGGACTGGCTCCACCTCCAGAAGCCCAGACCTGGGAGCCTCTCAGCTTGCCAGGAAGGAGAGGCGTGTGGGGCCCTGCCCTCACCGAGCGTTAGCCCCACAGGGGTCCCCAGCCTCTCACCAGTTACCATGGGGCCTGTGAAGCACGCAAGTGACCATCGCATCCTGAGCCCACGGTGACGCTGTCACTGAGCGTATATCTCCTGCTGAGTTCCCTGCTTCAGCACTCTGAACAGTGCAGAGAGTAAGGCCAAGGTCAGGACACCCTGCTGGGCTTGTGCTCTGGTCTGGTGTTGGTGTGAAAAGATGCTCTGAGCCTTCACCCAGTAAGCCTTCTCCCATCTCTTCTCGGAGGTCTGTGGTGATTCCCAGTTGACACTGATACGGGGGAAATTAATGTGACTCCCAACCTACTAGACGTCAGATACAGCATTAGGAGTCCCCAGAACTGAGACTCAATGCTAAGGAACAGTGTAGTCAAGAGCAGAAAAAAATTTAATGAGATACACAAATCGCTCCTGAGAGACAGGACCCCGCCTCTCTAAGAAGGCTGCTTTGTAGACCAAAATCGCAAAGGGGGCACAGCATGGGACAAAACTGTGATCACCCAATATGACTGCAAGTTTAGCTGCTTTGGTAAAGTCCCACGCGCAAGCAGGACACGTAGCCAGTGTGCGTGGGAAGATCAAGGACCTTTTCTGGAAGGGATGACTCAGAAGGCCCTGGTCACCTGCCATGGTGACTGATGTCTACCTTGACCTCCTTGAACCAGGAAGCAGGAGCTACAGAGTACCGCTTCTGCCCCGAGAGGCGAGCAGGCCCGGTGTGCCACGTCTCTCTGGAGGCCTGGCCCCGTGGTGTGCCTGCCTCTAGCCGGCTGTGCCACCGCATGCTTATGGTCTATACCAGTGCCTCTGCAGGCATGGCCCGAGTGGGTGCCTGGAATACTTCTGCCTAACTTAGCTGTCTATGATAGCGTGAGCTAATGGCAAGAGTCAGAAAATAGCCTGGTTCTCTTGAAGCAGTGAGTGGAGCTGGGTCCTAAAATCCAAGCCAAGACAAAGACCGGGTTATGAAACATGATCTGCCCTGCACATCGTTCCATATCACATTGGTTCTATATGAAAACATCACTTTACAAAAGACTATGATTATGAAAGGGAATTTCCCCATGGTTTTTTAAAGATTGACTGATTGATTGATTGATTTGGCACAGGGTCTCACTGCACAACTGACTCCTAATGATCCTCTTATCTCAGCTTCCCCAACAATGGGATTACAGGCATGTGCCACCATGTCCAGTTTCAGTGGCTGGCATGGCATGTGGTACCAAGTATTGAAACCAGGTCCTTGCATTTGCCAGGCAGGAGCTTAGATCGCCAAGTTGTCTCCCTGGCTTACCTGTTTTTTATTCAATCAATAGGTTAACTTAGTCATCAGCCAATCAAATGCATCTGAGCATTTTTCCTACCCTAAGTAAAGAAATAACCAGACCCAAAGCAAAGCCAAAGACCAGCATCATTCACAGCACACTCCTTCACTTCTCCTACAGAGAAGCCACGAGAGGCTTGCTTTGACCCTGGGAACGTCATGAACGGGACCAGAGTTGGAACCGACTTCAAGCTGGGCTCCACGGTCACCTACCAGTGTGACTCTGGCTACAAGATTGTGGAGCCATCGTCCATCACCTGTGTGATCGGGACTGACGGGAAGCCCTCCTGGGACCGCGTGCTGCCCTCCTGCACAGGTGGGTCCCCACAGCTCCCTGGCACAGGTCCCCAGGAGGGCTCTGTGCCCGGTGCAGCAGTGGGTGCAACAGAGCACTGTCCTGATGTCCTGTCCACCCCTAACCTTGGCTGGCCCTGTTTTTATGTATGAAGACCTGATCTACATTGAGTGGTACCAATTAATGTTTTGTAACTGCTTTTTTTCCTCAGGAACTAGATTAACAAATCAATAACAACCAATCAATAGATGTGTTAAGAGAGAGGAGAAAGGAAAAGGAGACTGTAAAATGCATATTTTTAAAATTGACGCATCATTTTCATCCAAAGCATGCCTTGTAAAATTGAAGGCCCTTCATGAAGGGAAAATGAACCTTGAAGAACAAAGCAAAATTCAGCTCTCTGGAGACAGCAGTCAGACAGCAACTGCCCCTGTGACAACCTCCAGGGTGGCCAGGCCACCTCTGAACACTGGCCTGGACGCTTGTCCTGGGATGGCCTCTGGAATTTCCAGAGGGTTGGGCCCTGCCCCTTTGGCCTGAGGACCTGAGGCTCCAGGGCAGGCCCTGAGGAGGTAGCCCTGGGCTCCCTCAGAGTTGGAGCCTCACCGGCCCAACATATGCGAGGCCCTGGGTTAGAGCCAGAAATAAATTAATAGTGTAGCTCCTTCCTGCTAGGTGAAATGCATGCTGTGTTCCAGCAAACTGTTTTGTTGGATTGTTTTAGAATTTAACCAGGGACCTACTCAGTTCAATAAATTGAATTTAGGAAAAGAATGTGTTTTTCACCTGTCTATAATGCTGCTAGTGCCATCTGATCAAATGAGTGTTTAAAAAACAGGCACATGAAAACTCAAAACAAATACACACACATATATACCACACACATGTGTGCGTGCGCGCACACACACATCACCCACATGTGTGCACATACATGCACACACATCACCCCCACACATGTGCACGTGCACACACATCACCCACATGCATGTGCGTACACACACACACATGCACCACCCACATGCATGCACGCACACACACACACAACCCCCTGCCACTGCATCTGCCGCTGTTCCTGACCTGGCTTTCAGGTCAGCCTCTCCTCTGCCAGGGCCCAGCAGTACCACACACAGGGAGGAGCTGAATTTAGATTTCTGAGTCAATGACTGATGGAGAAACAAAACAGCTCTTGCTGAAAAAGCTGCCTGTAAGCCTTCAAACTCGTATGTGTTTTGCCCTGCTGTAGTAAGCACAGGGGCTGTGATTGCTTCCCACACAGCAGAAGACAGGTGGATTCGGAGACAGCTGTGTCGCAGGCTGCCCTGGTGCTCGGTGACCTGAGCTCCCCCCGTGTCCCCTACTGTCCTCTTCCTGCGAGCCAGAAGGGGTCTGCAACCCCTGTGTGTCCCTGACCCGATGCACAAGGCTGTGGGCAGAGCTGAGAGGACCAGGGCTGCAGAGCTGACAGGAGAACAGCGCACTGAGCAGAGAGCTTGAGCCTAGGAGGCACAGGTACCCAACCTAAGGGAATTCAGTTTGTAGGAAATTCAAAAGCGATTTGAACACAGGGAAGATGGTGATGCTCTTGCCATGCACAAACAAGCAGTACAGTCCTCATCTGTGTTCAAATTTCAAATCAAAGATGACTTCTTTTCTCAGGTCTGAGGACCTGAGAATTTAAGCACCACTGTGTTGTTGTTGGTGGTGGTTTCATTTTAAGGCACCCAAGGCTGAGAAGCCAAGGAGCACTGGCCTTCCACTTACGTGGAGCAGGAGCCCATGCCCCCAGAGAGCGTCAGGGCAGGGATGCCCAGCAGTGCCGTGGAGCTGTCCCTGCACCGCGTCTTCATCCCTCAGCAGCATGGCAGTGGGAAGCTCTGCTACTTTTGAACATGGTGGTGGTTCTCTCACTGTAGGACACCGGTCTCTGTGGCCAGGGTGCCTTCGATGCAAGAGCATGCTCTGCCGAGGTGGCCTGGCCTGTCGCCTACAGCCTTCCTCCTTGAGTTCACTGTGGGGCTGGAGCCACAGGCAGTGCCCAGTGCCTGCCGCCCACGCTCAGGCCCCCGAGGCACAGCTCCTTCCAGCAGTGCTGGGTGTGAAGGCTTTGGTGACCTCACGTGGGTACCACAGCGACTCCAATTAGCAAAACGGATGAGCTTTCAGCGGTCTGCAGTGATTCCTCCGGCCTATCTTTATTCATTTAGAAAATAGTTTAATGGGCTGGCACCAGAGAGAAAAATTAGCACACATTTATTTTTCTTCTGTTGTTCCATTAATATAAATTAACACTTCACAGGCCAAGGATCATGGCTGCTTCTTAGCTTAACACAAGAGCAGGGACAGAATTATTACTAATTATTAAATGAAGTCATAATTAAATGCAAACTCTCTGCATATGCTTATTGATTTCAGAAATGTCTGACTGATTCTGGGATGTGTTTGGTAGCTGCAGTGGTCAGCCTGTAGTTCTGAGAAGGTCGGGACCTGGGCCTGACCCACATGGCAAAGCGGGCCCCGATGGCCGACACTTGGTTTCTGCTTCCCCTCGTGTCCGGTTGTCGTAAGGCAGCTCTCTTTTATTCCACCCCAGACAAAATATCCTTGTAGTTATATCTTGCAAGTAAAATGTTGGCCCACTGACGATTTTCCCTTATTTTTCACTTACACCTTTGGGCCAGATTTGAAGTGCTTGGATTGTTTTCCTGGCACAGAGGCATTTGCAAAATAATCTACTTGAACTTTCTAGGGCGGGGGGAAAAATAAAATGAATTTTCGTTCTTCGTATGTACTTATTTTTAGAGCTTTGACCTTCAAAAGCATGCAAGGGGAAATAAAGATGGTTCTGAAGTTGGGAGGGCGCTCTGGCAGTGGCCGAGGGGATGGACGGGAGGCTGCCCCCAGCTGGGCACGCTCCCTGCAGATCCCAAACCCCTCGGCCTTGGAGATGAGCTCACGGGAGCCTGCTCCACCAGAAATGAAAACAGCGGCTTTGTGCTGACCCAAGCGCAGATGTCAGGGTGTCGCGAATGGCAGTTACCAGAAGTGAGCCCCGGGTGCAGCCTGCTGGGCGGTTTGGGTCAGTCCGTTCTCTGTTAGCTGTTCCGGGGCAGCTCCGGAGCTGTCCGACGGCTGAGCTGCTGTCCTCTGACTCTAAATATGGCTGCAGTTTTCCAAGCCTAGAGACACAAGGCTTTGGGAAACTGGTTGGCGGGTCATTAGCTGTCTTGATAAATCGCTCATGGGGTTCCTTCCCATTAGCATTAAGGTATTTTAAGGAGCCCTATTAATCTTGGACATTGTTCTGTCCATCAGTGAGGGCTTACCAACGTGCTAATTAACATTCAAGGGATTAGGCATGCTAGCTCTAATTTGTATTTTTTTATTGCTTGAAATTTGTCGTATCAAGAATAAATGAGCTGTAGAAATATAAATTTTCTCGGATACGGAAAACAACTCTGACCGCTAATCAGGGAAGGCACCTCCAAGACACCAATTAGAGGCAGGCGGCGTGGGGCAGGCTTACGGATCCCAGAGAGGCTGCCTCCGGGTGCACCAGAGGAAGTGCCCGCCACGGACGGGAAAAGCCGGCCCGAGGTCCCTGGGATTAAGCCACGAGTCTTAGTCGACACCTACAGAATATTTTGAGCATGGAAAGTGACTTCCTGCTTCCAGTTTTGTCAGCAAAACCTTGCCAGGGTGAATGTAAAATCAGGGAGATAAGCCCCGGTGCGTGGACACTCCACACGCGCGGCCCACGCTGGCACGCCGTCCCCGCGCATCCCGGCCCCCACTTTCCTCGCAGAACTCACCGAGGGTGGCCCTGCCCAGGTCGCTGCGCCCTAGCCAGGCATCCTCCTCCTTAACGGGATTTACCTAGGGGCAAGCTGTCTCATTTTATTCTTCTTGTCTCCTACTAGTCTCATAGAAAACAGTGATGACCTTTGTGTCTTTTAAATAGGACGATTTATATAAACTAGATAATTAGGGGCTCTTCACGATACTTAATTATTTGTTTAGAGCCTAGTTTATGATTAGGACAGCGGTTTCATGATTATGTTGGCATGCCTGAGATAGGTCTTAAAATAATAGGCTTTTTCCTAAGGTGACTGAATTGTAGCTAATGTGGTTAGGCTGTGTTCTTCCCTTTCTGTTACTTTCTTTTTTTATTTTTTTAAGTTTATTTTATTTTCTTAAACCACATTACATATTTGTGTTATGGCGGGCTCAGCCTTCCCTGGGGAGGTGGGGGCCGGCGCAGAACGTGGGGCCTGGGATCGAGCCACGGTCCCTGCGGTGGCCTAAACTTCCCAACACACGCGCTTTAGACCGCTAAGCCATCTCACCAGCCCCCCTTTCTGTTCCTTTTGATAACAGTGCAGATTTTGTCTTGGTTCTTCCGGTTAACTTTGGAAACAAGCCGGCCCCTGTGGTTCTGCGCCTGCGCCTCCCAGGCCCGACCCGTCGGTGCTCACCTGTCTGGCTGCTTCCTTTCCAGCCCCGTGCGGCGGCCAGTACTCGGGGTCCGAAGGCGTGGTCCTGTCCCCCAACTACCCGCACAACTACACGGCCGGCCAGACGTGCCTCTACTCCATCACCGTGCCCAAGGAGTTCGGTAAGCAGCGGCCCTCCCCTCTGGCCGTGGCGTGTCCCTTTCTCCGCGCTCATTTCTCTGCCATTCTGTAAGTCCGCATATCTTAACAAACAAAACCAATATAAACCGAAGTGCCTCAAGGCAGCAGGCCTTCCAGCCGCCCCAGGGCCGTTCTCTCGCCAGTGGGATACTACTGTTCATCTTCCTTTCTAGGAGGCTGACTTGGCCAGTGACAGCGCACTGGTGTGGTCCCCTCTCTTCTTTCTGGAGAAATTACTGTTTAAAGTGGGTGTTTGTGTATAAAGGACGATGGCAAATAACTGTGCCTCGCAGGTGGGCGGGCTGGACACACTTGTGCTCCCTGCTGCGTAGGAGGTTGAAGGGGCCGGGGGTGCTCCGAGGCTGCGGCCTAGGCCAGGTGACTTGGCGCACACAAATGTGGAAAGGGGCTCAGGACACAGCGGGGTGGCGGGGGGCAGCTGAGTCCAAGCTCAGGCTGGGGGCTTCTCCTTCATCCTACAGAGCCGGACCAGCAGCAGCTGAGGCACCAGGGCCGGCCTTTGTCGCGTGCACCGCCCACGGGGAGGTGGTGTGGTGTCCGATTAGGACGGATCCCCTGGGCCCTGGGTCCCCTGGGTGTCTGTGGGCTGCGAGCGTGGAGCAGGCCCGGTGGCTCCAGGAGACAGACGTCCGGGTCCTCCTTGTGCTGCTTCCCAAGCCGGTTTTCAGGCCGGCTTCTGGCCACCAGGGCCTCCAACAGCAGCCTGGAGGATCTGTGTCCTCTGCAGGAACCTGACAAAGCTTCTCTGGCCTTGTGGGCTATTTCTGTTTATTCCACTGGAGAATCTACCTAGCTGAGATTTCTGTTTATGTTAAATCAGCAGTCACTCACGTAAAAATAAAGCACATGCGCATTCTAAGGCCCATGCACAGTGGCAGTCAAACCCTGGGGAATGTAACTGCTGGGGGGGAACCTGCCCAGGAAGCAGGAGCCGGTGCGGCCCTTCAGTTGCGCTGTCACAGCCGGGCCTCAGCCAGCCCTGAGCCACAGGCAGCCCTGGCACGTCGCCCCAGCTGCGGCCCCCAGAGCGGGTCACCCCGCTGCTGGTCCAGCACTGCCCTGCCCGTGGCTTCCCTTTGAGGCAAGGCCACCACCTCCTCTCCTAGTGCAGAACAGTGCGGTCAGCCCTAGGCCGAAGGAAGAGCGGACGCAGGCTGGACAGGGTGACAGGGCCCACTTCGCAGAGCACAGGCGGCGGCCAGGCCGACTGGTCCAAGTGGAGACTGAGCTCCGCAGATGTCTTTTCTCATAATAAGTGGGTGACAGTACTGGACCACTTTCCATTTTCACCCTGTGCCGGGTCCTCTGAAGACCTTCATCACCCCAGTCTGCGTTCTGTAGCAGTGTAAAGGAATGCATTGTTTAGCTCAGCATGCACCAGGCATCCAATTACGGTGACACAAATACCCCTTCTGCATTTTGTTAATTCAGGGCAGCATGTTTAGCAGCCCCATTCTAAATGTCTTATTAGCTTATTATTATCCTAAGCTCATTATAGCAGCTTCATTCTATGATTATAGCTTGTTTTAAAACTCTGATAGATATGCCAATGGAACTGTAATTTTTCAGCAGGAAAACCTCTGCTCCCATTCTAAATATTTGATTATGATTTCCTAATCGGCCCAAATCTGAAGGGCTCAGGCATAGCATTGCGTTCTGTCCCTGGCAAGGCCTGGTTTGGAACATAGGAGCTGTACAGAGAACTCACGTGGCGCCTCTCTTGCGCCCCTCACTTTCCCTTCCTTCCTTCTTTCCTGGAGGCCACTGATTGGGTGATGGGTAAGTCGCCAACAGGACCCAGGCGCGTGAGGCCTGGCCGCACCCCAACAGGCTCAGGCCACGCTGGCTGGGACGCCCACTGCGCACAGGGCACAGGCAGGACCGTGGCAAGGAAGGAAGGAGGCCTCTCAGTGTGGCCAGCTCCGGCTGGAGAGTGGCTCCTCAAGCAGATGGCAGAGACTGCAGTTTTCTGTTTATCCCAAGGCAGGGCAAAAGCTTCATTCATAAAACAAGAGTTGAACCACATGAATATCTTCATGAATATTTGTTCTTGCTTCTTTGGGTAAAGTGCATGAAGAGCACGCGGGTGCAGCGCTGCGTTAGGGTATGCATTCGGGCTTGTCCTTAGAGGCCCAAGGCACAGCCATTGGACTTGGGAGACACGTGCCATGCTGTCACAGGCCACAAGTGTCACCTCCAGAGCTTTGTACTTTGCTTTTCACTGCCATGAAAGGTTCCTGATGGGACATCTCTCACACACACAGGCACACAGAGGGGCCAGAACTGTCCCTATTGAGGGACCAGCTATAAAGTGGGGGCCCACTCCTCCAGCTATAGTCCCAGCCTCAGGCTCCTGGCCACAGAGTGGCTGTCCTCGGCCACAGCCCATCTCCTGGCAGATTTTGAACTCAGGTCAGGGGAGCCAGGAGCAGGCTTGGGGCCGTTGGGTGAGTGGGTTCCGGTGTCCATGGACTTTCCGTGCGCAGCACCGACACCCGTGTGAAGACCAGCACAGGGGACAGCATGGCCACTCCAGGCCTATTGTTGGCTTCGTAATCCCCTCAGCTGCTAGCAGCAAGTGGAGCCTATTTTGTGGGAAAGCAGACAGGTTGTGCAGTTGATTCATCTTTATGTGAATCGAAGGACTCGAGGATTCACCCTGAACATGGTAAAAATCCACTGCTTTGGGAGGTGATGGGGTGCAGAGGGCTTTGGTGAGACATGTGGAGGCGTTGCAGTGCCATCTGCCACTCCTAGCTCTGAACTGGAAAGACTTCAGCATGCCTCGCCCCACCCATCAGGAATCTGGCTTCCTCACGGCCTCCTTTGTGCTTTGCTCGAGGAAGTATTAAAATCTGAAAATAAAAGCTGCATCGTATAGTGTGGCTGCATATTGCATAGCATAGCACCCACAGGGGTGTGGTACGTGGCAGCCCCAGATTGCCTCCACTGAGCTTCCACATTGGTGTCCCTATTAGAGTGTGGACACAAAATTAATGTGCCGTGTCATCATTGTCCATAGTGACTTAGCGTGGCTGCTTACCGTGCAGAGCAGACACAAAACCATCACTGCACAGGTTCTTTGTGGCTTGTGAGCACACGCCGGGTCACAGGCTTTTTGAGTGCCATAAATCTGGGCTTATCTTCAATTTTTGTACACAGACATTGATGAAATCTGCACGGTGAAGTACATAGCTAAGTTCTGCTCGCAGAAGGTATGAGCACATAGCCTGATGTACCCGTAAAGCAGACGAATTGTACAGAGGGCTCACAACACACGCCTCCTTCAGTATCTTGCTGAATCAAGCATGGGACTGAGTTAACAGGAATTGGCAGGAGATTAAGAGGAATTAGATAGAATAATAACTTTTAAATTTCTCATCACATTATCATGGTGCTTGACACTGACACTTATTTTTCACCAAATAGTATGTCACTAATTACTAAAAAATATATAGGATTCCATTAGTGGAATCCTCTATTGGATCACACTATCTTATGATGTGATCCATTAAAATAAAATAATATTTTGGGGGCTAGCCAAATAGCTCAGCAGACGAAAGTGCCTGCAAGCAGGCACAGGGGCCAGGGGTTCAATCCCCAGGCCTGCTGTGCGGGCCCTGTCCCTGGAGCACACTGAGGTGGCAATTGAGACTGGGCATGGTGGTGCATGCCTATAATCCCAGCTCTTGGGGGGCTGTAAACAGGCGGGTCATTACGAGTCTGATCTAGTAGTGAGACCCTGCACACCCTGTAGACCATTCCCTAAAAAAAGAAAAGAAGGTGAGGTGGGACCGGAGAGATAGCTCTGTGGCACAAGTTCCTGCCTAGCAAGTGCAAGGTTGTGAGTTCGAACTCCAGTCCTGCAAAAAAGAAAGAAAGAAAAAAAAATCTTTTGGGATTTTCAGATTTTACAGAAAGCAATCATTTTATTCTTTATCTCCCATGTTTCCTGGGATCCGGGCACCCTGGGCATGGCAGCTCCCACTAACTGTGCTGCGGGTCGTGCCCTCCTGTCTTCCAGTGGTGTTCGGACAGTTCGCCTACTTCCAGACAGCGCCCAGCGACCTGGCAGAGCTGTTCGACGGGAGCCACCCCCAGGCCAGGCTGCTCAGCTCCCTGTCTGGGTCACACTCAGGTACAGTCGCAGCAGCGACCTCCACCTTGGGCTCCGCAGCACAGCGGTGGAGAGGAATTTTATACTTGCCTGTTTCTTTTCCTTTTCGATGAATGAGAAACTCAATCATAGTTGACTTCGGAGGTTCGGCAAGGTTTTATTTTAGATGTTAACCTTCATAAGTATTAGTATCCTACCTGTAAAACACTGTCTTTACCATTGTACTTACTGAGATTATGGAAAATATAATGTTCATCTTAACAAAAGAAGTACACCTCAGGAAAAGAAGGGATGCCTTCTGTATATTCCGTTCTTTATGATTTAACCTTGCCCTTGCTGATAACATTCTTTAACATTTTGTCCTAAATCATTCCAAACCTATAAAGATGTAGGAGCAACAGGAAGCTTCCTCAGAGTTGGGTACTCGCAGGGCATCCTGGAGCCAACCCGTAGTGCCCAAAAGGCCGGTGTTCTATCTGACTGACACAGCAGCAGGCGTGGCCAGCCCCCTTTACAGAAGGCCGGGCCCTTGTTGGCTCTATGATATGCAAATCTGCTCAGCAAATTTACTAAGTAGGGCAAATGATACACATCACACATGCTGGCCAACCAGCGTGAAGAGTCCCTAGGTTTTTTACAATTTTCTTATTCACTGAAGTCTCAAGACCTGTGTTTTTCTCCTTCCTGTCAAAGTCCCTTGGAGAAAGGCCGTGCATGAAGGCTTGGTCTTTCACCTCGGTTCCCTGTGAGAGCACGGGCCACTCCCAGGCCCCTTGGAGGTGCGGCAGACCCTGCCCCGAGGTCTGCGTGTGCTTTAGGTTTTCGAGTCTTGCTTTGCTGCTCCACAGTGCAGTACCTGACCACCGCACCCCCCTCGGGCGTTGGTGCACACTCAATGCACCTTGGCTCTTTTCCATCCCTGCACTTTCTCCTGGCTCCTGGTGTACACTTTAAAGGGCTGAAATGTTTATTTCCGAAGACTTTTTCAGAGTCATTTAACACTTAGATTTCTGAATCAAAGAAAATTTTCCTAAGTTTAAATAAAAACTTAGCAAGTAGTGATCAAATGACCCTCACGTAGAAAATTCACTTGATATTTCTATCTCCTAAATTGTCAGCTAAAAATATTGTCTTTTCCTCAAAAATATCAATGAAACATTTTAACAGAACACATGGCAAGAACAGTGTTTTGAAATCTTTATAAAACACTATGTCTGGGTCATAAGCCCCAGGGTGAAATTTATATTAAAAGCTTAAGTTGTTGTGAAATTTCAAGCTAGCATTTATTTCCCAGAAGACCGAGTCTCCCAGCAGTGCTGTGCACCTTCTGCAGCCCTTGCACTGTCTCTGTTTGCTTTTGTAGGGGAGACGTTGCCTCTAGCCACATCGAATCAAATTCTTCTTCGGTTCAGTGCGAACAGCGGTGTGCCGGCCCGGGGCTTCCACTTCCTGTACCAAGGTAAGGGCCCAGGTGCCCCGCCCTGCCTGCCTGCCACTTCCTTTGCCACTGGTCTCAGACAAGTTGCAGAAAGTGCATTTGGGGACACTGGGGCATGTGGAGATGCTTAAACACGTGTCCTAAAACTGCTTCATGGAAACGTTAGTTGGTCTTTGCGCATCTGAACTTGGGCTTGGCCTAGAAGGACACACTGTGCCTCCAGCACTGCCGGTGCTGGGACTTGTGGCTCTGTGCCTGCCTCTGCGTCTCAGGCCTGGGTTTGATCCCAGCACTGCTGGCTGTTTATATCTCTTTTGCCAAATGAATGCAGATGCAGTGTTTATCTAATGAAGAGAATGATTTCACAATGGTTAGACCTTGCTGCTGCTTTAATAAAATGCAGTTAAAACGTGTACCATGGAATTCTGCACTCCCCTGTAAAAACAAACTTTAAGGATAGCAAAACTAAAAGAAAGCTGCCAGGCACCCCCAGGTACGTGCCCCACAGGACCTCCGCCCACGGGTTTCCTACCTCAGAGGCTCCTCCAGCTCCTCTCAGAGCTTCTGCGCTTTCCAGCTGATTGGTAAATTTAGAGCTTGTTTGGGGTGCTTAAAACTCGGAAAAGTGAACAATTAGTTTCCCTGCTGCATTTCCCCTTTGCTGCGCATGTACGTTATATAAACCTGAAAAAGCACCCCAGAGATGGCACGCTCTTGGGAAGGGGAGACAGGCGCTTCCTGGAAGCACTGGGGACCCACGGGGACAGGGTGGAACCCGAGGGAGGCTGTGGTCTCCAAAGATAAGCTGGGGCTCGAGAGCAGGAGGCGGCGCTTGGCTATCCCTGTCTTGCTTTAGCTCTGAGGCCGAGCCAGGCTTCCTTTCCTTTATCAGAATGTCTCTGTAGAACCTTCTTCATGCTATTTTCTCAAAAGTGCATACAATAATAATGTCGTCGCATAGATAAATCCTTCCTGATACTCTCACGCTGAAAAGCCATGCTGTCAGGTCCTCCAGCTTAAGCAGTGAGATGAAAGATTAAAGCAGAGTGGCCGTGATGCTCGCTGGGCCAGGAAGAGGGCAGAGCGATCCTCGTCCCACTCAAGTAGCAGCTGATGGAGAGCTGATGCTGCGGAATGAGAAGCAGCCGCCTCGTTGCAGACTTCAACCTTTATTAAAATGTAAACAGTCAGCCAGCACTAAACCCCTGATGGCCAGAGAGCATCCCATTGAAGCAGCCTGCCTCTTCCCACCTTGAATTTTCTTTCGCTTATAAACTACCTTGCAAAAGCAGATTCCCAAGCCGTGTCATACATAAAGAAACTCGACTGGTTTCAACGTCTTTCCCAGGGCATGTTCAAGTCACAGGTTGTATCCATTGTCTAAGGGCTCCCTTTGATTGCTGCAAATGTTACTACACTGTCGTGTAATCCAAGAGGCCCAGTGACTATTTTATCTTTATACACCATCCTCGGAAAACATGCTTTTAAAATCATGCTTCTTCATTTAAAAGTGTGCATCATCATGAACATGTGGGAGGCGCAGAGAGGAAAATAAGACCCCACGGCCGCCTGCGTCCCTTGCCCTTGAGGATATGCAGTGCCTCTAAAGGCTTCCACATTTTAGGAATCCACTTCACTTCAGTTTCGTGTTCTCTCTCAGGGTGTTGATGTGAAAATCAGTGTCATCTTTCCAAATCCAAAGTCTCTTTGGACCCCAGGTGCAATTTTTAAACCACTCACTGGCAGTGAGGAAAGGTTTGGGTCTGTGTGGAAAGTTAGCTTGCTCATCAGTTCCTTTACAGTCATCGGTCCACGCAGCCCAGAGCTCCCACTCGACATGGTGGATGGGTGCGCTGAGCAGTGCTCCCCATACCACGCGTGGCTTCGTTCTTTCCTAGGTTATTAGAGCTTCAGAGTTGCCCGGCAAGTTCATGATTTCGTGGTTCTAGGACACTAATCGTGGTTCACAGACACACAGGCTACGCTAGTGGCTCCTTGCTCTCTGCCTGCCGTGGCTCCCTGTTGATTATGTGGAGACGCAAATAGGGCTGATGGAGCCACCTCTCAAACTCCTGAAGAAATGTGCTTAAGGCTCTTCTGATTTTCCACCTCTGAGGATGCATATTTTGGATCAAGAGCTTAGAAGACACATGGTTTTGGCAAAGAAGATTCAGCATCGAATTTTGTGTTAAGTTCAGTAATAGTTTTTTAATTCCTTGACTACTAATGGCTCATCAAATAAGATTTTCCAATGATCAGAGGAGAGTGATTTGGAAAAACGGAACAAGTCCTAGATCACTGAACAACAGCACAGCACGGTGTGGCCTTGCGTGCCACCCCTGCTTGTGCCCAGGACTGTTCCTGGTGGTGCTGGCATGGCTGTTGCACAGAGCAGAGGAGGACAGCATGGGTCAGGCTGCAGCCACGCTTTAGGTGTGAGCCTCCCGTGTGCACACACGGCTGCCCGCTCAGGCTGCGTGGGACCCAGAGGACAACTGCCTGGGACGGCGCTCAGACTCTGGGTCTGCCCTTGCGTGCTGGCTGCCCCGCTGCCCCTCAGTGTCACAAGGCTGACTGTGGCTTTGGTCCACAGCAGTGTGAGACATCACTAAGGGGTGGGAAGCAATTCCGGGAGAGCACGGATCGACCGTCTCTGACGCGGCCTCTAGGGTCCAGGTCAGGAGAGCAGCAGCCAGGCAGGAACACGGCTCCCAGCAGGGGCCACCCCTCCTCCAGGTGCCAGCAGGTCTGGGCCCCTTGGCAGCCTCTGAGATGCTTGGCAGCCTCTCCTCTGTGCTTCCTGCCCTTTGCTACCCTGTAAACCACTCTCCACCCTTGCGTTCCAAAGCTGCTGGGATTCTTGTAGGTCATTTCCCTTGAACATGAATTCCATGGAGAAAGTTTTCCTGACACCTTGGGGCTATGCAATGCTCCTGGCTGTGTTTCTCCTCATGTTTGGAGACCTAGAGGAACAATGGCTCCTAGGGGTGCACAGAGAAGTCCCACATCCTCGGCCTCTTAACCAAGTGGAATCCTTGCAAAAAGTGCGGGTTCCTTCCATGGGATCCCCATGAGTAGGAAAGTTACCACCGTAGGAAAATGCTTCTGTTTTGTCAAAAACCCCTGAGGTACCACGGCAGCCTCAGCCTGCGCTCCTGCACAGGGCGCCAGGTGTACAAGTGTGGCAGACACAGCCATGGAGCCCGCCAGGACGTGGCCACTGCTCCGCATTCCCCTAACAGCCATGGAATGGCCTCGTTCAAAGGCATTACTAATTCTGCCAAGCGTATGGCTCTGTAGCACATGACTGTTAGCTTCTGTCTTCTGATAGAAAATATTTCGATTACTTTGAATCAGTGACTGCAGGGGAGGACATGGCTCCCCTGTTGTGTCTCTCCAAGTACCCTGGATAGTTTAATTCTGCTTCCAGAAATGCATTTGCTTTCTTACTGCGCCCACCTGGAGCCCACCCTGTTGACACAGTTTTAAGTGTGTAACACTAGGAGTGTGCACACTGACGCCCTGCTCCCTTCAGCCCACTCAGCGTGGGTGGGGAACGTGTCACTGTCCCTGCGCAGCTGTGGTCCACTTTGCCTCAGTGCCCTGCAGTGGCTGCCACCGTGCCTGCGCTCCTCTGAATCCCAGCTGTCTTCCTTGTCCCAGCAGCAGCAGCATGCCATGACTGCCCTTGGTGCTGGGCTCCTTCACCCCCCCACCCCCCACCCAGAGCACCCAGACACCTGCTACCTGCAAGGGAAAGGTGCTCCTTTTTAGGATGAATAAAATTTCATTGTGCACAGATTAGGCATGCGCAGAACCACTCCGCACCTACAGTTCTCCTTGTCTGTTCCTTGCTGGCAGGCGCTTAGGCTGTGACTGCACCACGGCACTGGCAAGTGCCGCTGCAGAGACCACGGGAGGGCACGGCTCTTTGGAGCCCTGCATGTACTTCTTTTGCATAAACAATCAGAAATGGAATCGCTGGATCGTTGGTGTGGCTCTGTTCTCATTTTATTGTCACATTGCACGGGCCACGTTGTCAGGAGCCCTTTAGAGAGCAGTGTTTCCGGGAGACTGAGGTCACTGAGGGTGGTACCAGCCCGCGCCATCAACATATGAGACGCGTGGTGTCTGTGCATCGCCTGACTGTGGACCAGCAGAGGACCTAAGATGCTCGCTGTCATTGTGCGACGCCATCTGAGGGGGATTCTGAGGGGGTCCCGGGGGGCCTGCAGCTGGATGCGCGGGATGAGGGAGGCCCCTGCCCTGGACGTGCCCTGCAGAGGTCAGCAGGACTGCAGCGCCTGTGTCCACAGGGAGGCGTGTCCTGTGCCACCTCCACCTTGGAGACGTCACTCCTGGCAGTGGCGCTCATGGCCGTGTCCTGTGCTTCGCCTCCAGCTGTTCCCCGCACCAGCGACACCCAGTGCAGCTCCGTGCCCGAGCCCCGATATGGACGGAGGATCGGATCTGAGTTCTCGGCAGGCTCCATCGTGCGGTTTGAGTGCAACCCAGGGTACCTGCTCCAGGGCTCCTCGGCCGTCCGCTGTCAGTCGGTACCCAACGCGCTGGCGCAGTGGAACGACACCATCCCGAGCTGCGTGGGTAAGATTGTCCCCACGGGGTCCCCAGGCCACATGAGGGCCTAGGACCTCCCGGGAATTGCTACTCGGGCCATTGCCCGGTCCTTTGAACTGGCCTTGCTCTTGACCTACACAGAGCATCGTTTCCGGTATCAGAAATAATTGCGCAGCAGCTAAATCTTTACCGTTATTGCTTGATAAATCAACTGGGCGTGCGGCGCGGTCCGTGGCGGTCGTTTGCGGCGCTGTGTGTGTGGCCCCCTTCTGATCCAGCAGCACTGATGGATACTGGAGGACTGTGGGAAAATTCGGTGGGGATAACGGTGGTGGTGTTGGTTGCGGTCTGTTTCATTCCGTGTAGAAAGCTCTAGTGCAGCCGCAATTGGCTCCGGAAGTCCTTCGTGCGTTTTAAGCCCCTCTTTTTCCCCCCGGAGCTCACGCGCTTGATCGAGGCCGTCAGACGCCTTCGCACTTGCGGTCTGCGTGGAGGACCACTGCTGCGCGGCGATCCCTGGATTAAGCCCATAAATTATTCTGAGCGGCGTATGCTCGAGAGACGCCATTATTATTAGCTGTCACTTAGCATGAGTCCTGGGATGATTTGTTTATAGGCTCGAGACCAGAGCGAATTAGCATAATCGATAATCACTGATATTGCTAATTTAAAAGAGACTACACCTCGTCTTGGTAGGAAATGCTGCTGAAAGAGCCGCAGTCCAGGGAAGACCCCAGCTGCGCGGTCCCACAGCAGTGGAAAACGAGAGGCCGAGGGCGTGGGGTGCTCGCGGCGCTTTTCTTTCAGTAAACGTGGCCGTGTCCTTTAGTTCCTTGCAGTGGCAATTTCACCCAGCGGAGAGGCACGATTCTGTCGCCTGGCTACCCTGAGCCCTATGGCAACAACCTGAACTGTGTGTGGAGGATCCTAGTGACGGAGGGGTCCGGGATTCAGGTGCGTTGCGCTGGCAGCTTCCTGCCCAGGAGCCAGGCTGCAGGACTGGGGTGTGGGGTGGGGGAGGGGCAGGCTTGGGCTTCCTGCTACGCTAGCCTCTCCTCCCCTCCCCTCTGCCTTCACTCTCATGCTTACCCCCTTTCCCTCCCTCCCCGCCCTCCCCTCTTCTTCCTTCCCCTCCCCTTCCTCTCCCCTTCCTTTCCTTTCTCTC
>PVKN010000171.1:0-98680 GCA_004027915.1 Capromys pilorides | reverse complement strand
TGACTTTAGAATTTTCTTTTTTAAAACATAATGAAGCAATTCAATGCTGAAGATTTATTTCCCTGTGAACATGATATTATTACCCTTCTTGTATTTCCATTTTATTGAACTCAAACTATCTTATGGTTTTTCTTTCACCAACCCATTTGTTACTTAGAAGTGCTATTTAATTTCCAGATGCTTAGGTATTTCTCCTTTGTTTTCTGTTGTTGATTTCTCCTACTCCCACTCCAGATTAATGAGTAGAGGTTAAACTGCAGGGCGCTGTGCAGCAGCAGGTAGGTGGGGGATGGGCAGAGCCAGTACTAGCAGGGGACAAAGTCGGTCCTGCCCAGCACAGGCTGTGCTAGGGATGCATCTGGGGAGCCTGTGTCAACCAGACACTTAGGGTCAGCTAGGGTGAAGGGCCAGGACTGAGGTACTGCACTTAGCATGGGTGCATAGTAGAGGAGGATCTGGGAACCCCACTGCTCCCAGGACAGGGACAGGGCAGATAGGCACTGAGGCTTGGGGAGGAGGGTGACAGTTACTGTTGTGTTCAGATATTCACAAGAACATGGGTTGTGTAACTTTGAGGCCAGCCTAGGTTCCTGGATGGGAAGGACTTGGGCTGGGGTGGAGCGCAGAGGTAGAGTGTGCGCTTGGCCCGAGTGAGATCAAACTTGGCAGTCATCCTGCTCTAGCCTCCCAGAGTGCCAGGGCTCCAGGCATGTGCCGTGTCCAGCGATATGCTGAATCAAAAGGGCTGAGCTCCTCCATGGACAGAGGGTCCTAGGAAAGGGCTAGTGGCCACGTGTAGGAGTCACCTATGGATACTCAGGCTAGTGCCTGCTGCAGCCTTGCCCTCTCAAAAAAGCGAGGGACCAGGAGCCCCAAAGTGTGAGATACAATGTGCTACAGAGCTCCGCAAGAGGACTCAGCATGGTAGTGCACTGGGCGGCTGACAGCGGAGCTTCCTTGCGTGACTCAGTGGAAGGCGTGGGCAGTGCCACTGAACACCCAGGGCCCAGTCTGGCCCAGAGGGCACTATTAGTTCCAAGAATTCCAGCAGGGCCCATGGACCTCACCCCTGCCGCACGCCCAGCAGCCCAAGAATCGGCCAGCCGTGCTGTATGTCACTCCTGGCAGGACCGGACTTTGCTCTTAGATAAGGTGCACAGGAACCACACAGCCTGGCTGGGTCACCCTGCCCCCAAAGGTGTAGGCCTCCCTAGGTGCTGTGTTTGTCAGGTGTGGTGATACACACCTGTAATCCCAGCACTTGGAAGGCTAAGGCAGGAGAATCATTGTGAATTCAAGACTAGGCTGGACTACAAAGTGAGCTCAAAGCCAGCCTGAACTGCATAGTGAGACCCTGTCTCAAAAAGACAAAAAAAAAAAGAAAAGAAAAGTTCCTGGCAGCGCCAGCACCTTCCTTGTTTCTTTCAGTGGCATCAGTGGCCAGGCTGATACCAGCCTCCCCACCCCAGTGCCCCTGCGGGGACCCTCTTCACCCACTGTGCTGTCTCCCAGGTTTTCCTCTTGGGGACAGAGTTGATGTCCCATACACTCCGCTCTACCCTTTTCCTCAGCGCCCTGTGCCAGGCCTGTAAGTAACAGAGCCCACACTTACGAGCAGCTGTTCCTCATTCCCTTTATTCCTGGCAACCACACATCTGTTCTTGGTATGTTTATTATTTGTTTTAGGGTTTTCTTTCATTTTGTTTTTGTTTTCTTTTTGGCTTTATGACACAAGTTTCACTAAACTGCATGGGCTAGGCTTGTACTTGCAACTCTCTAGCCTCAGCCTCCTGAGCACTGGGATTTCAGGCATGCCCCACCAACTCCGGCTTATGTGCAAATTTTTGTGCAAATGCTATATATTAAAATGAAGTGTTGTGAGATATATTGGGTTCAATAAAACAATAAGTATTTAAAAGTTTAGCCACCATGAAGGAAATGGTCTGGGAGTCATGCAGAGGTTCACAGCAAAGTATACAGGACATGGTGAGTGCCACAGGCGGGCCCACCCCTCCAGACTCCAGCTGGGTTGACAGTCCCACTGCCACTGTGGATTCTACCAACCTGCGCCCCACTGAGAGCCTCCTCCATCCTGGGAAGACAGGAAGTGCCTGGAGTTGCACGGGAGACAGTGCGGTGTTAAATGCCGGGGAGGGGGACAGATGGAAAGTGCTCAGCTTCCCTGGCCACAGGGGACAGGTCTCTCATGTCATCTCCAGTGGCTTTTGGGGGACCCACACCAGGGCCCTGAGCTTTGGAAGGGAATGTAGGAGTGAGGGCCTATGCCTTGTTGGTGGCATGAAACGGCCGTAGAATGGCGACTTCACTGTTTCAAGCCTTTCTCGCAAAATCAGAGCTCGAATCCATACTTCCTGTGGTTCTCAGGAGGGCAAATACAGTAATTTATGTAAAATGATTAACAAGGGCCCACCACTCAGCAAGAGCTCAGTAATTAGTAGCTATGATTTAAAGTGACCTCGAGGGTATTACCGAGTGGCTAAAATTGTCCTTCTGGATATGCAGTATTTTAATAGGTTGAAGACACTTCCAACCTGTAATCCAACAGGAGGATTTGGGGCCCTGTTTTAACCTAGGTAATGCTTGAAGCAAGAGCTCAGAAGTGTTGCTTATGAGCAGTAATAGTAGCCCCTCATCATATTTTCTATTTTCAACATAATTTTATTCTAAAGCCTGAAAGAGTTTTAAGCTTAAAGCACAGCCTTAGTCATCCCTGCTGCATTATTTAAAAACAAGTAGGGCACTGTGCATAAAATGAAAAACAAACACTTTGGAACTGTGCTTTCACACTGCCTTTGGGGCAGGCTCACCAGGATGACCGTGCACTCGGCACACCGCTATCAGAGAAGGGGCAGTGAACAAAGGTGCCCTCTGTGATTTATGCATCCCAACTGCCTCACACAGTCCTGCATTCTCTGTACCCCGGGGCACCCTGCATGTGTCAGGTGGAGCAGCCCACCTTCGAGTTCCACCTATAGTGACAGATGCAGACCCCAAGGATACTCCAGAGAAAGTTAATAGAGGTACACACACAGCATCACCTCCCCAACCAAGCAAGCAGGTCCAGCCCAAAGTGACTTCCACTAAGTCGATCTCTATTCCTACCGATTGCTTTTGCTGACCTAGAGTCACAGCATGTGCTTTTGGTGTCTGCTTTCTTTGGTACAGGCTTATAGTTTCAACATCCACTTCTATGGCTGGCTTGTCCACCTGTAGATGGACACCAGGGTCACTTCTGTGCAGGTCTCATTGGGGGCACACTTGGGAATGATTGGCCAGGAATGCAACTCCAGGTTTACATGAGATTCAGCTTAGCTGTCTTCCCTTGTGAGCCACCAACAACGTGAAAACAACCACATATTCCCCATCCCCTGTCACTAGGCAGCAGAGGTTTTTTAATGTAAAGCATTCGGGTAGGTGGGCAATCAGCTGTACTACCTTGTAGCTTTAATTGGCTTTCCCAGATGACTCAGTGGTGGGGGCGTGTTTGTATATGCTTATGCATCACTTTAATTTGTATTACTCTGTAGCCCAGTTTGCAGGAATCATGGAGCCTGAGTAATAGCTTCGAGATATATCACTCCCCTTACCCACTTCTGATTGCCCTTTTCTTGTGCTTAATGAGGTCACTGGTTGAGCAGAGGGCTTTAATTGGATGACACCTACTGTAACAAACTTCTCTTTCCGCTCCGTGCCTCCTGTGTCTTCTCTCCAGACCCTCTTCCACCCTGAGAGCCACTTCCACATAGGAAATGTGTCAGGATGGCTGTTATGCTCCAAGCTGTGATCATGTCAGTTGAGTCTGCACTGGTGTGAAGTAGAACGGTCGTTCGTGCTTTTTCTCACTGTACATCTAGGTGTTACGGTACCTGGGAGAGATGCTCCTTGTCCCATCCCTTTGGTACCTTTCTGAAACTTGTCTCTCCTTCTGGCTTCTTCTGTTCCTTGCTTGTCTGCCCTTCTACCCATAACACATTGTTAGATTGCTGGAGCCCAAATTAGGAGTTCTAATCCTAATTCCCTTGTCCTCCTATCCAGTTGTTTTTAGTTAAACGAATTCTTTATTTTTCCTATAAACTTTAGAATCAACCTGTCAATTTAAAAAGCAGGGAGGACTTTCTTTGGCTTTGATTATTACTGTTGCCGTCAACACACAGGGACACAGGGGAGTTGTAGGGACCCCAGCATGTTAGCCACACTGAGGTTCCTGGTGTGTGAGCACGATACACACTCCCCTTGTTTAATCTTGCTCTTGTCCACCAAGGGTTATAATTTTCAGGACAGGGAATCTTGTCTGTGTGTCTTTTGTTACATTTATTCTGCATTATTCTCTGCTTTCTGCTTTTATCATAAATGATATTTTATCAGTTTTCCAATAGGTGGCTGCTAGTTTATTAAATGTAGATTTTCACTTATCAACATAGCCTCCCGTGAGCATTCCTCAGTTTGTTTACTAATTTCTAGCAGTTGCATTTGAGATTCCTGGGATTTCACTAGAGACAAGTCATATCTTCTGAGAGTAGAGACAGTTTTAGTTTTCGAATACCCATCTTTTAAAATTCCATTTCTTTTCTCATGCTGCACTTGCCAAACCTTCAAGAATGTTAAATGAAAGCAGCAGCAGACCCCTCACCTTGAACTCCATGTTGGGGAAGACGCCTCCGGAGGCCTTTCACTTTCAGATGATGTCAACCACCGTTCTTTGCAGATGTCCTTCCTGGGCTGGAGGTCCACATGTATTTCCAGTTTCCTCAGGGCCTTTCGTCAAATGCTCCTTGGCAAAACATTTGTTAAATCTTGTCACACCCTCTCTGTGCGTCTGCTGAGACAAGCTGAGGAGTGCCCTTTAATTCCCACTTTCCTACTGGTTTTTATCATTGTTAATGAGGGATTTTGTCTCCTGTGGTCTCTGCATCCCCAGGCATGATTTATGGTTTGTCTTCTTCACTGTTCAAATAACTTCACTTGCCTGCAGTAAAACCATTTGTATTGTGGGGAAGTATTTCCAGGGAAATACTGAGAAATTAATTCCAGGAAGATTTGCATGCTGCCCTCACCCTAATGTCCCGATGCACTCTTTTTAAAATGTTGCTTGATCTGTGATTCCCTAATTGTATGCTAAGGTTGTCAGTGTTTAAGTGCGGCTGGATTAGTAAACTTTTGCTTTCTGGCAATGTCCTGTTGCACTGCACTGTTGTAGTTATAGAAGACGCATAAAGTGCTCTCGAGTTTCTGAAACATTTTATGCCTCTTTGTTATTATTTTTTCCTGTGTCCACTTCCATTAAATGTCTCTAGTGCTATGGTCAGGATTGGGTCTATCACATTGTCCTTTGTCTCTTATTGATCTTGCGATTTCTTTGTTCCTCTTTTTCTGCTTTGTGTTGTGTTCATTAAAGTAATTTTTGTGTTTCATTTTCCTTTGCTTGATTCTTCAGTTATATCTTTTAGAATTATATTTACTACTTATTCTAAAGATTGCAATATACATTTAGCTTTTTTTAAATTACAGACTTTATTTTTAAGGTTACAGCAGAATTGTGGACCAGACACGGTAACATACATCCGAGCATTCAGGAGGCTGAGATATGAGAATCTCTGAGTGTTCAAAGGCAGCCTAGGCCAAATAGTGAATTTAAGGAGAGTCTGAACTCTAATAGCGAGACTTTGACTCAAGAATTTGAAAATAAATAAATAAATAACGACCAAGATTGAATAAATTGAATAAAAATTGAATTTAAAAAATGCAGAGTTGGGCCAGTGAAATAGCTCAGCAGTCTAAAGCACTTGCTTAGGCAACCGGAGGGACCACAGTTTGATCCTCAGCACCACATGCTGTGCCAGCTCCATCCCCATCCCCATCCCCGGGGCAGGCTGAGCTGGCCATAACATAAATAAATAAATAAAAATTAAAAAATAAAAATAAAACCCCACTGGCAAAGTTTTTGTTGTTGTTGTTTTGTTGTTGTTGCTTTTTAAAGCAGAGTTCCCACACAACACCTCCTCCCATAGACATTCGGCCTGTGTTACCCCATTCTGTGTTTTTTACCCCATTCTGTGTCCGAGCTGTACCTGGTCACAATCAAATGCAGACTCCATTGTCAGCCACAGTGCAGAGTTGGCTCTTGCCTTGTGTGCTCTGGATCTGACAGCTGTCATTTCCCTGCCTTCAACGCTGGCCTTTCACACTCTTGGAGTTGTGTCTGCTCCAGAATGTCACATAGTTGGAATCATGCAGGAAGCAGTCTTTCTAGACCGACTTCTGTTACTTCTCATCATGCACCTAAATGTCTTTGCCCCCTTGCAGTGCTGGGGATTGAACCCACTACCTTTGCACTGAAGTACATCCCCAGCCCTTTTTTATTTTACCTTTGAGACAGGCTCCCACTGAGTTGCTCAGACTGGGCTTGACCTCACAGTCTTGATGCCTCAGCCTGCCTCTTCTGCGTCTTTTCAGCATCAGATAACATTTTGCTGCCTGGCTGGCTTGCAGTTTGTTTACCCAGAGGCCAGTTCACTGCCCCAGATGTGGATGATTATGAGGGAAGTGGCAAAGAGCTACTAGTGTGTCAGTGTTGGTGAGACACCGCGGGGACATCTTGCTGCACCCTACGCGCTACAGAAAGGTCACGTTTCACTGATAAGCTGTCTTCCAAAGTTGCTGCAGGGTTTGCCCTTCTTAGCAGTGATGGGCAAAAGTTCTGCTTCATGTCTTCATGTTTAGGATTGGGGCCATTCCGATGGATATGTCCCAGAATCTCATTAACTCCTTTTACAATGCCATATGATGAAGAGTATGTCTTCATATGTTTATTTTCCATCAGTATTTTAGTATTTCTCTCTCTCTCTCCCTCCCCCTTCTTCTCCTCCTTCTTCTCTTTTTCCTCCTCCTCTTCTTCTTCTATTTATTTATCTGTTTATTTTTTATTTTTTAGCTCTACCAGAGATCAAATTCCAGACGTTGCACTTGCCAGGCAGACACTTATGCCACTGAGCTATAACTGGTCCCTTCTTCTTTTGAACAGGTTTTCACAATGCAGTTTAGCCTGGCCTTGAACTCAGAGTAGTCCTCTTGCCTCAACCTCCCAAATGCTGGGACTACAGGTGTGTGCCACCATGCCCCGGCATCTTCTTTCCTTGAGGTGTCTATTCATATTCTTTACCCATTCTTTAAATCAGGCTCCACTTTTTGCATTCTGTTTAGAGTTAATGCTGTGCCGTCATCTGTCAAGCAGTATAATCTTGCTTAATCCACTCTCCCATGACCTCTGAGCTGTTGCCACCATACACTTTCTATCTACGTATAGTTTGAACCCTATAATGAAATTCTGTAACTTTTGCTTTAAACAGCCAGTTTCTCTTGAAGAAATTATGAGAATCATAATTATCTAAATATTTACCTACTTTTTGAGTCCTGATATTTTTGTTTCTCCTTGTATATACCACCTTCCTGTTATATATTTCCTTTAGTCCGAGGAATTGCATTTTTCTTTCAGTTTCTCGCAATGCAGGTCTACTGATGACATTCTCTCAGCTTCTGCTTATCAGCACGTCTTTATTTTGCTTTCCTTTTGAAGGATTAGTTTGCAAGGTACAGATTCCTATATTTGCAGGAAGCCTTCTGAGGGTTGTTTGTTTCTTGTTTTTCTTTGAGAAGTTTAAAATAGTGGATGTGGATTCTGTCTCTTTCCCCTGGATCTTATTATTTCTGGTGAACAGTCAGCTCATTTTATCATCAGTACCATACAGGCTGTGCCTTTTTTCCTCCAGCTGCCTTCAAGGGCTTTTTCACCTTTTTATCTTTGGGCTTCTGCTCTTTGACTTTAATAGACCAAGGCTAGATTTTTGTTTTTGTTTTAATGCGATTTATTCAGGGTCTTGCTATACAGCTCAGACTCATAGTGATCTTCCTGTTTTCAGCCTCCCCAGTGCTAGAATTACAGATGTGCACCACCATGCCTGGACTTGGTCACCTGCTCAGCAGACCCAGGGGTGGGGCCGGCACAGCACGTGGTGCCAGGAATCTAACCTCAATCCCTACACTTGCCTAAGCAGGTGCTTAGTGTGCTGAGCTATCTCACTAGCCTCAGCTTTCCTTTTTATTCATCTTTCTTGTTTATCCACCGCTAAGGGTTTTTGATCTGTAAGTTTGTTTTCACCAAATTTGTAAAAATTTCTAATCATCATCTCTTGAAAAGTATATTATATCCTTCCTTTTGAAACAGTAATTCAATGTGTGCTGCCGTTTGCTATTGTTCCTTTTCTGGCAGTGGCTCTGGTGTTTCAGGGGTGTGTGTGTGTGTGTGTGTGTGTGTGTGTGTGTGTGTGTGTTATTTTTGTGTAGTTTTTTTTTTTAATTTCTTCTGTGTCTGCTCAAAAAATTGGGTCATTTATAGTGACCTGCCCTCAATTTCCTGCATTTTTCTCTGCTTATTCCAAACTGCTATAAGCATACCTGTGAATTTTTAAATCTGGATACTATATTTTTAAATTCCAAGCTGTTTACTTGGTTCTTGTCAGGAGAATGTGGCTGTGGAGATTCCCCATCTGTTTACTGTGTACTTGTGCCTTTTTGGTGAGTTTCACAGGCAGGTTTAGCAATGTGGCATGGGAGCCTAGGTCTTCTGGTCTACCTCTGACCCCACAGGTCTCTGCTGGCTGCATGTCTTTCCCCCAAGTCCTGTCTCCATCTCCTCATGTGTCTGTGTCTGGTCAGAAGCCATCGAGGAGACTCCAGAGCTCATTACCTTCCTTTGAGGAAAGCTGACTTATTGCAGACAGTTGTTATTGCTCACTCCCCTTCAGCCCTGAGGCTTGGTTTAGCAGTCTCTGGGGTCGCAGGCGGGGCCTTTTCTGGAAGGCTAAGGCATCTGGTGACTGAACAGGGCTCACTCTACCAGCTTTGTGTCTCTGACCACCACTTCCTGACTTGTTCATTTCAGGGATCAGCCCAAGACAGGAGAATTTGTGCAGAATCCTCCCGTGGCCTCTTTTGGGGATCCCCCTTTCATTTTGTCCTCTGGCACCTCAACCCAGTCGATCTGTAACTTTCTGCAAAGGTTGGCCACAAAACTGAGGCCCGCTGTAGCAGACCACAGGATCGACATTCATTCTTTTGTTTCTGTTTTTTGACACAGGGTCTCAGTCTGTATTCCAGGCCATCCTTGAACGTGCTGTATATCCCTTATTAACCTTAAACTTGCAGTCCTTGTGCCTCAGCCTCCCAGAGCTGGGACTACTTGCATGCACCTTTGAGCCTGGCTTCAGGCACTCTTTTACAGCAGCATAGTACTTGGCTTTGTGAATATGCCACTGTTCACCATGTAGAGGGGACACAAGTTGCTTCCAGTCTTGCTATGACAGTGCTCAGCTGGCTATCTTTTTAGAATTTTTCTTGCTATAAACCTTACGTATCTAACGTGCTAAAGTCCACAGATACAGTAAAACTTCTCTTTGCAACAGATTTTTAGTAGATTTCTGTAAATATGCTGTCCCTTGCATAGCACCTTGTTCCTTGTTCAGGTCAGAGGTTGCCAAGCAGAACTTCTCCTGCAACAAATCGTATGTGATTGTCTGATACCAGGTCACAGCCCAGTTCATAGAGCTGACTCCCTTTGGTCTCTGTAGTTAAATTTCCCCAAAAGTGACATGCACTGGATGTCACAGAAGGGACAAATTCCCACCAGGCTAGACAGCCAGACAAGGCTCCCCGATTCTCATGCTGTGTGTCTGTCATCACTGTGTGATCAGACACACAGGAAGGTTCTAAGGTCCTTGGGAGTGGGCCCCTGAGATGGGGTCCACGCGGCATTGTGACCTTGGCCTACGCCAACTGTCACTGCCACTGTGTGTATTGAGTAAGCACTGCAAACCACTCAGGTGGTGCCCAGAGCATGTTGAGAGCCCAGAGCTGTGTGCCACAGTAAGCTGTGGACTTTGGTCCCAGATGCTCCCAGCCAGGCCACCTGGCCCATTGTCCCAGGAGGGCACCATGCAGGGAGGAGTCACTCCCACCTTGGCAAAGTCAGACACAAACACAGACCAGGAAGTCCTGCCTCTAAGAGCAAGGGGGAAAAAACCAACCCAGGGCATCCCTGAGATTCTGTGACTGCAAGATGCTCTCCAGAGCCCATGGGACCCCCTGAGCCCTCCTGAGCCTGTGCTGCTTTGCTCCGGCTGGACAGCTGCAGTACGGGTGATCCCCTGTCTTGGCAGGCAGGGCAGGCTGGAGCCACCGCCTGTGTCTTTAAGCAGCAGAGTGCAGTCACTGCTCATCACAACTTTATTGTGCTCCTGCTAGAGGAGATGGCCTCCCTGCTGGGAATGTCTGGTTTATGATGCCATAAACACCAAACTGCCCATGACTCTTCGCTTATTAATGTCCTACCCAGCAAGTTCCAGGGCAGCTGATGGCCAGAGAGAACACACAAGGACAGGAGGGGAGGTTACCCCTCTTGACTCCCAGGAAGTTGGTGGGGACACCCCACCACACCCCTGGAAGCACCAGTTCTTCCTCCTAAGCAGCTGGTGCTTAGCTGTTAGAAACTGCGCAGCACACAGAGATTCCGCCTTCTGCTGTCTTGGTCCTCGAAAGTATTTTTCTCTTTGGGGCCAAGTAATGTGGATTATGACTCCTAAGGCAAGAAAGTAAAGTTGGGTGTGGTGATGTATCTGAGCACTGTAGGAGGCTGAGGCAGGAAGGCTGCAAGTTTAAACCCAGCCTGGGCAATTTAACAACTTAATAAGAATCTGTCTCAAAATGCAAAATAAGTGGTTTGGGATGGAGCCATTCAAGGGCCTTGGGTTCAGTCAGGTTCTCCTTACTGGAAAAAAGAAGCAAAGGGCAACAAGGTTGTGTCTTTCCACAGTGCAGCAGGGTTCTTGTGCTGCTCTTGGCCTGGACTTGTCAGTGCTCTGTGGAACTCTGCTATGGATGCTCTGCAGAGGACGCATGGTCCTCACTGTGTTACTTCAGGTGGAGACAAGCAGGGCATGTGTCATGTCTCAGAGCCAGCGATTATACAACCATCACCAACTGCCAGGAGGTACCGGGTGGGTGCACCTACGCTGTAGGGAAGCATCCAGAAGTCCTTGCAGTGTTCAGTTCACCTCGCCTCGGCAGGGTCACAGCCTGGGATACCAATGCCCACTCTGACCTCCCAGGCCAGCCTCCCCAGATACCCTGGGCTGGACCAGCATGCCACTGTCCCTAACTGCTCTCACTTATCTAGGTACAAGGGGACGTGTGCAGACCCACTCAGACGTGTGGAGGGTGGACGCATGCATGTAACATCCTGACTCTGCACACAGGTCGCAGCGAGCCGCAGCCGGTGGTTGGCCGGCTCAGTGTGGCCCTGCTTGGCTGTCTCCACAGCTTATGTCCTTCTGTGCACCCATGCCTTGTGCAGGACACATTGGGACCCATCCTCAGAGCTACATCCAGACCTGACCCTCCCAGTGAGGTCTCCCTCCTGGGTGCTGACTGCTCACCTGGGCACTATGATAGGAGGACAGAGACACAGTGCCCGACAGACTCCCATGTGAGTGCTCAAACCCAGCCCCAAGGCCTTGCCTTAGTTGGAAGCCCATGGTGTGCTGAGAGCTCTACCCTGGACACTATTACCCAGACCCAGTGACTCTGTCCTACACCATTCTTTAGGACAGCTTCCTGTGCAGGGCATCAGCCTCCCGACTTGGTGTTCTCTGTGTGGGTCAATGCATGACAAGAATGGCTTCTCTCCCTCCCTCTGACTCTCTTCTGTCCCTTTTGGTCAAAACCTCCAGGTCCAGAGGGACCCCAGGCCCCAACACACCCAACTTCAAGTTCTAGTGTTCCTGATAATTGCTGGATTTCCTTAGAACTGCTGAGACATTTCCAAAGTGAATTACTTGAATGTGCTTTAATTTTTAAATTCAGAACATGCCATGTGGCATTTAGCAGTAGGTGTCATTGGTCACAGCAGTTTTTGCTGGCAGGGAGTAGGCAGGAAAGACTAACATTTGCAGTTTGAAAACCCTGCCCCCAGATCTCGGGCCTCCAGCTCCCTGTGGATGTTACCGAGACGGTTCAAGCAGGACTGGGCCTCCACCCCCAGCCTGTTACCGCAATGACCATGCTGTGGCATGTGTCTAGATGCCCCCTCAAGCTTTCTGTGGTCATAGGTGGGGCTGTTCAGCTGGATCTAGGCTGATCTGCTGCTGCTACAGCTGGGTCTAGGGTGTGTGACACCGGGATTAAGTGTGTGATGCTGGGATCATTACTAAACTAGTCCACTGATTAGTCTGGCATAGTTTTGGCTAGGATTGTGGGTGCCCTGCCCCAGCTACTTGTGCTTCCTGGTAGCCTGGATGTACTATAAAGGATGGAGAGAGGGCTACTGCTGTCACTTGTCCCTTGTTGCTTCTCGCTGCCTTCTGCCCCCTGCTCTGCTATGTCACCCTGCTTTGAAGCTGGCTGCTGTGTACTGAAAACTCTACACACTGTGAGCCAAAAAAACCTCTCCTCCTTTGACCTTGGGTGTTGGGCATTTTGTCTCAGCAACTAAAACAACAATTAAGACAGACCATGACACAGAGGGCAGGGTGCAAGCAGGACAGGGACAAGGGACAGCAGCTCAGTGCACCCACATCTTGATGGTGTGGTGGCACCCAAAGTATCTTTTGTAGTGCTGAGCTCCCCTGGGAGGAGGTGCTGGCAGGTGCAGGAATTCCCGGGCTGGGGTGCCACCTCCCTATAGGGATCTGTTTATGGTGGGGGAGGCAGCTGCTTTGTGCCCTGTGCAGCGGTTTGCTTGCTCCTTTGTCTTGCCAAAGCATGCAGATGTTGCAGTCTATAAAGAGCTGGTCCAGTGAGCCCGTGGGTAAGTTGCACTCTTAGAGAAATGCAGCAGCTGAAGCCAAGGTCCAGCAGTGGGGTGGGGGTGCCAACAATTTGGTTTCTGAGTCCTTTCTAGGCACAGCAGATCCACTGGCACAGGAGTCTGACATGAGCCAAGGGTTATTACAACCAGACCAGAAAACAGACATCTACCTGCCATGGTGTTGGGCTAGGACAAGCAGAGGCACAAAGCAGAATCTCAGCTGAGGCTGGGAATTAAGTACAGGCATAAAAATGCTATAAACTAGAAGAGTGCCCTCAGAAGTCCAGAGGCAGCCGTGCGTGTTGGCACATGCCTGTGATCCCAGTACTCAGGAGGCTGAGGCAGGAGAATCACTGTGAGTTCCAGGCCACCCTGACTACATAGTAAGTTCAGACTTTTCAGCCTGGCCTGAATAAGAACCAGTCTCAGAAAATGTGCAGGGCAAATACTTTATAAATTTTTTATTAGCTATAGATTCCCATGTGGCTGTAAGAACAAAAGTATAGCAGCCAAGTCACCTGCACCAGGTACTAGTACAGTGACACAGGGTCCCTCCTGACTTCCATGGCCATTCATGTCCTTCCATTCCCCAGTCTCGGCCCCAGGCCCCAGTCCCCAGCCGCTACCTCTCTCTTCTGCACTTCTACCTCTGTCCTTCCAGGGGCACCCTGTGCATGCAGCCTCTGGTGGGTGCCTGGGGCACTGTTTTTACTTGGCACAGTCCTTGGCTGCCACCCTGGCTACTCTATCGCGGCAGCACATGGCAGTGTGTGGCTGAGCCTGTCCAGGGGCTGGGTGGCCCTCAGCTCATGTCCCCACCACTCTCAATGAGCAGCTATTGCACATCATGTACATGTTTTCCTCAAACATTCATCTCTCTGCCTATAAGTGCAATTGCCATGAAGATCGCAATTCCCTAAGAAGGAAAATTAGCAGCAAGGGAGGGGACTCCAGGGAGATGCTGGTCTTCAGTCTGAGCCACCACAGAGCAGAGTCAGCTTTTGAGGAGGCTGAGGTGTGATCCAAATATGGTGAATGATCCCACCATCCTTGCCATTTTCTGCAGCAGCTCTGGAGTCCTCTTTCTTGTGTGTTTAGTTGCACTGTCCTGGAAGCCTTGATGTCCTCAATCAGTACAAAGCATTTCCCTCTCATGGTCATTTTAACTTTGGGGAAGAGCCGGAAGTCACACGGCGCCAGATTAGGTGAGCAAGGTGGATGAGGACCCAGTGTCATGTTGTCACAAGCTGCCTTTCCCTTGGATGACATTGGGAAGCTGCATTCTCCATATTTTTTACCATACCTCATTAAAAACACTCAGGAAAGAGGACTGCAGAGCTGCTGCAGAAAGTGGCAAGAAGGATGGGAAGAGTGTTCGGAGGGACAGGAGGCTTCTGACGGGACTCATGGCACTGTGTCTTTCTCTGCAGCACACTTTCACTTAAATCTCCCCTATATTTTTTGATCCTGCCACAAGGCTGATGGCAGGCCAGGGTCTGGCTGATGATTTTCTCAATCCTGGTTCTGTAGCTCTGAAGGGAGCCTCATTGCTAAAGGAACAGACACATGGTCCCATAGACGGCTGTCTCCAGATTGGTGTTTGTGGCACGGGCCTCACTTTTCTGGCATTCAGGTCATTCCAGGTTGGCAGTGGCAGGAGAGTTCTCAGTGCTGACCATGTGGGGACCTGGAACTCGATGTTGTAAAAACTGCTAATCAGATGTGCTTGTCTCCCACTGAGGGGCAAGACAGGTGGGAGAGTTAGGGCTAATAAACCTTGTGGCACCAGGTGCTAGACACTGGCTCAGTGATTAACATGTCCGTGATGTGCTGAGAAGAATTTGACCAGTTTTACAAAATAAAGGTCACACTTCATTTGATTCTCAGATTCCCATTGGGTGCATAGGCCGATGGAGGGTCACCAGTGTTGGCAAAGCTGCTCTGGTGTCCCTGATTGTCTCAGAAAAAGCTTCCAACCACAGTGCTTTGAGTAACAGGTTACAGGCCTGGGAGCTGTTCATCCTCCATCCCTCTAGTGGCCTCAGACTTCTTTAAAATTTCATTTTCCATTTTTGTTGAGTTCAGCATCTCTTTTTGCCCTCCTTGAGATATCTTCCATGGCTCATGTGTCATTCAGCAGCACACCACCCAGGACTGTGATTTCTCACGGGGTGCCCTGGGATCATACTCTGGGTGCCTGGGCCCTCCACAGCGTGCCTCTGGTCACTGTATGGCCAGGAGACAGTCTCTCTTGGTACCTGTTCTGTAGACCCTAGGAAAGAATGTGTGCTCTGCTGCTGACATGTGTTCTAGATGTGACTTCTAAATTAATCTCAGGGCCAGCAATATGGTTCAGTGGTCTAAAGCGCCTGCTTAGGAAAGCTCAGGCAACTGCAGAGACTGCGGTTCGATCCCCGGCACCACACGCTGTGCCAGCCCCACCACCAGGGCAGGCTGAGCCAGCCATAAAAAAAAAAAAGAAAGAAAGAAAAAAAGAAAGAAAGAAAGAAACAAGCAAACAAAAAAAATAAAAATTTAAAAAAAATTAATTAATCTCAGCTCTGAGATCATTAACCTTCAAGTTTATGAGACTCACTGCTCCTTCAATGATTTCATGATAAGTAATTTAAGGAGCCCATTCAGGAGGCCTTGGATGAGACCATCCTCGCCCAGCTAGCCCAGCCCCCTGCTGCCTGAAACGTAGCTCCTTGTACCGGTTGGCTGCCCAGCCTAGGGCCCTGTACACAGTTCCTGGCTAGTATGTCACCCTTGAAGCTTCAAGAGATTCAACAAAATGTCTATCTCCTCACCCCTTTCATTTTGTTTTCTTCTGTTTTATGAGACTCCCTTTGTAGCCCAGGGAGGCCTTAAACTCAAAGAGGTCTTCCTGCCTCACCTTCCAGAGTGCTGGGGTCACAGGTGTGCACACCACACCTGGCTCATTCTCTTCTTGTCAAATCATAGAAAGTGGGTGCTGGTGTGCCCTAGGTTTTCTCGGCACCCACTTCTCTGGCAACATTGGAATTTAGAGCCGTAAGAGGGGCAGCACTGTGGCAGCGATTAGAGAGCGCCACAGAAAACTTGTTCACAGGCCCAGAGTAGAACAGATGCCCTACCCGCACCGGGCATCTGTGGACAGGGAAGAAGACCTTTGTCAGGTGCAGGGTGCTATCTGTGAGCAGTCTTAATTGCTAACTTTAACAAGGACAGGAGTGAGTTCCAGGAGATGGCACAGGGATGGGTATGGCACTGTGGCACAGATCACTGTGGAATTGGTCAGGACAGTCTGTGCAGGGCAACCAGGTCACTCACGTGAGTCAGGCACCCATGTCCACCTGCTTCACAGGACTGGTGCCAGGAGGAAGTGGCCCTGGGCTGACTCTAGATGGAGCCAGGAGATGGGTAACCAGAGACTGCACCACCTCTGCCTCCACAGGGAAGTGAGCAACCCCCCAAGGCCACAGCCCAGGCTAGCCAAGGCCACAGAAACCCCATGCGTCTGTGTAGACAGGGAAGCAGTGAGGGCCTGAGAGGGGAATATGGCTTGATTCATTTTAGTCTTTTATATGAAATTGATACCTATTCAGCCAGGCATGGGTAGCACGCACCTAAAATCCCAGCACTCTGGAAGGCTAGGCAGGAGAGTCATGAGTCCAGCTCAGCCTGGATAATTTAGCAACTTTAGCAAAATTTTACTTTTTTAAAAATTTTTTGTATAGGAGCTATTTATTTTTCTAAATTTTTATTTGTATTAGCACATGTTCACAGCACATAACGACTGATTTCATCACAGGCAGTCGGTGAGCTTACATAATGCAGCTTTATTCTTTTTACGTCCCTTTCCTCTCCCTTTTCCTCCTGTTGTAAAGTTTTTAAAAATAATTTTAAAATGGGCCAGCTATGGAGCTCAGTGCAAGGGCCCTGGGTTCAGTCTCCAGCACTGCAGTGAAAAGGAGAAGGGGGCAGGTAGAAAGAAGAGAAGAAATGCTGATGGGTATTCACTGCAGAAAGCGTAGGAGATGTAAAGAAGCAAAATTAAGAAGCTAAAATGACTGTGTATTCCTATTGCTGAAAGATGACTGCCATTATTATTTTGGAGTGTGCTTTCCGAAGAGGTTTTGAAAGAGGGAGTCACTCTCTGTCACCAGTTTTAAATTTTTTTAAACTCTAACAATAAGTGTAAACATCCTCCAAGACTGTTATTCCTAATAGAATATGATTCTTCAATGCAGATTCATTGTCATTTACTTGAAAAATCCCCATATTTTTAAGCTTTTTGCTATGTTAATAACATTGTGGCCTACACCTGTTGTCTACACACAGGACTGACTCCCAGAACTAAGATGCTAGGCCAGAGGGCATGAATGCTTCTAGCTTTGGGGAGTTTTTGTTTTGTTGTTGTTTATTTGGTTTGGTTGGTCAGGACAAAGTCGCACCATGCAGTTCAGGCCCGCCTTGAACTCACTATGTAATGCAGACCAGCCTTGAACTCATGACCATCTTCCTGCCCCAGCCTCCTAAGTGCTGGGATCACAGGTGTGGGCCACTGCTCCAGGCTATGAGTATAAATCCTTTTCGTTGTTGTTTCACTTCACTGGAGACTGAACCCAGGTTCAGTATGTGTTGAGCAAGTGCTCTCTGACTGAGCTGCACTTCCCGCCCATTTTTAGCTTGTGACAGATTTAGTTTGGTCCTGTATGTCCTTTGCTGCAGACAGATAGACATCAGGTGAGCAATAGAAGGCTGCAAGCATCAGGTGAAGCTGCAGACATCCTCAGAGCCGAACCAAGAGTGCCAGTGTTCCTGGGAGGGACGGGCCAAGGCTGCACTCCACCAGTGTCCTCACCCACCTGGCCAGGAAACAGGAAGCAGGCAAGGCCTGGGCAGCTGGCTGCGCCTGTTTATGGGCGGCAGCACTTCCTCCAGGCCTGCCCTGAGGACACTGAGTTCTGCACTGGGCGGGCCAGCAGCTCTCCCTGTCCCCATAAAATGTGCCTGTGGCCCATGCAAGGCTTCTCCTGTCCCACAGCCAGTCCTGCCTGCTGCTCATAGTTGCTGCCCAGGCCCACTGGGGGGTGGGGGGGTGGGGGGGGGTAAGGAGGGCAGCGAGAGCACCAGGCTAGGCCTGGCATCCCCTAGAGGACTCTGCAGCCCAGAGTTGCTCCCGCCAGCCCCCGAATCACCTCCATCTGACCGTATTCTTTGGTTACAGAGAGAGAAGAATTAATCCAGAGCATCCTGGCCCAGGTGGCAGAGCAGTTCTCCAGGTACAGAGTCCCCTCTGTCCACACTGTCCCTCTCACACTACAGGAAGGCCCTGGCTTCAGGCTGGCCTCTGCCCATGGGACCTTCCCCAGCCCCTGGACACTGAAATGCCCCAGGAAGCACTGACCTTACCCCAAGGCTGTGTCAGATCCTACTCTTGGGATCTGACTTCTGATGGTGCCCATTTTCCTGATGGGCTCTTATGGGCCTCAGGACAGTCTGCAGGTGTCGGCACCACTTTGAAAGGAGCTTGATCCTTTCCACACCAAGTCGCCCCACCTCATAATACAGTATTTTCAGTCTCTCAGACTGACTTCCCTTCGGCGTGTTACTGCCCCGGGTGATTAAAAGGAAAGAAAGAGTAGCTGGATGATATTTGCTAAAGCCCAAGCCAGACATAGCAGCACACACCTGTGATCCTGAAACTCTAGGAGGCTGAGGCAGGAGGATCTCAAATTCAAGTCCAGTAACAACAATTTAGCAAGACCCTGTGTCAGAAAAATAAAGTAAGAAGTGCCAGGGGTGTTAATGGTAGTGCAGTGCAGAGGCCTGGGATCAATCCCCCATACAGGGGAAAAGCCCGTGCGTGATTGAGCTGAACAGTGTGAACTAATGCGTCGTCTGAAGTGTCACTGCCCTGTGGGGCAGGCTGTGGGGGTTGAGCTATGCCAGCTTGGGGCACAGAGGACTTCATGTCCTCCGTTGGACCTTGTGTTCGCTGCCCAGGTTAAGGGAAGTCAGTACATTAACCCCACGGACATTCTGACTTCCTTAAAAGCAGCCCTTTGGGGACCAGCCCGGTAGCTCAGCGGATGAAAACACCTGCTTAGAGAAGCTTAGCCAAGTTCAGGGACTGTGGTTCCATGCCTAGCACCACATGCTGTGCCAGCCCCAACCGCAGGGCGGGCTGAGCCAGCCACAGAGTCCAGGCATGGTGGTTCATGCCTGTAATGCCAGCACTGGGAAACTGAAAGCAGGAAGATCACTATGAGTCTGAGCTTTGTAGTGAGACACTGCAACAACCAAATATATTTTTTTAAAAAAAAGCAGCCCTTGGTCTGCAGATGCCAGGGAACCGTCCCCCATCCAAGCCTCACTCATGGCCAGGACCCATGAACACTGGCAGGGCCATGGTTAGCATGGAGGATTTTGTGGGTCAGCTTCATCTCTCCTACCTTTTCTTCCCAGAGCATTTAAAATTAACGAGCTGAAAGCAGACGTCGCCAACCACCTGGCAGTGCTGGAGAAGCGAGTGGAGTGTGAGTGGCTCTGTTTCCTTCCTGCCCAGGGCTTCTCCCCCAGAACTTCACTAACTCCTGGGTGGCAGTGCCTGGGGCAAGGCACATACCATTTTTGTGCACAATACTTGAAAAACTCCTATGCTGTTTGCACAGGTGAGAGCAGCAGCACAGGGAAGCCTTGAGCTTGTTTTAAAGCCACACAACATGTGGGGTGAAGAGAGCCCTGTGTGCTGGGCATGCACAGGCACACACAGAGCACCCACGCTTAGCACATCCAGGCTTCTGTTGGGCCCCTGCTTTCACTCACAGGACATGGCCTACTGACCCACATGTGCCATCAGTGGCACTGTGGGGAGCATGCCTGGAAGTTGTTCTCTTGGATTCCAAAAAAAACCTGCTCATGAGCACAGCAGAGTCCATTCCAGTCTCAATCCATACTGAAAAGCCCAGATTCTGCAGTAAAATAGCTGCAAGCTGTGGCTGCTCCATGCCCTGCTCCCCCAGGAAGGGCTTGATCCCTGACTCCCCACTGTGCCAGGCGGGCCTGTCATCCCCCCTCAAGACCCCCAAGTTCGTCAGTGTCCAGATGGAGCATGGCGACTCACAGGCACCTTGTTTATGAACTAAGGCTGAGCAAACAGTGCTTCCCACAATAGCTGCTAATCTGTACTCATAGTAAGATCAGCCAGATGTCACTTTTCATGCCTGGTCCAAATTGCCTGTGATTTTTCAAGAAATTCCAGATCATACAAGACATGATCCATCAAAATCAGCAGACACATGGCTTCCTGGTCACATGTCTGCTTCTCAACATGTGTTGGCCTTTTAAAAACTGTTTTGGCGGTTAGATGCTGAGGACACCACAGAGCAGTTCAGCCACTCCATCAAGTTCATTCAGCAAATCAGACAAATCAATAAAACTGGCACCGGTGCCCAGAGTCCTGGCTGGGCTGTCCTCCCTGCCTGCCACCTGCTTTCTGGGACAAATGTCTCCCCTGTCCACACTGGAGATACCACGCTGCTCACTCCCCATATCATCTGCTGCAGATTCTAAGTCTGAACAGAGCCGGGCCCTACACCCATACCCTGGCAGTGAGGTGAGCCAGAGAAGGCCATGAGCTGTGCCTGGGACCAGCAGGCCAAGGCCACATCATGTGGGGCACTCCCAAAAGCAGCACCCACACTCTATCTCCTAAAGGTCAGCCACAGGACCAGGACCGGCTGCTCCTAGGGGTTTGCAGGAAGCTTGTCCAGGGTGCTCCCAGAAATCCATGGTAATCCCTGGTAGGACACCTCTGTCCCTGCCTATCTATGACTGTCTCAATGCCCCCAGCTGCCCCTCAGGTGGCCTGAGAGCCCCAGAGCTGGGGGGCCAGGCATGCTTCTGCTTTGGTTTGAGGTGTTTCATCTTTGTCCCCCTGCAGTTAAAGATTGAGAGTAGATAAGAGGACAGATGACCCGTGAGTCCAGCCCCTCCTCTCGTGCTCCCCGCTGTTGTCTTCAAGTTCCTACACACAGCTGTGGCTCCTCAGCTGGCTTCTGAGCTGGAAGGGGCTGTGGCTGGCCTTCAGGACAGCAGCACTTTCTTGTTTTTTTGTTTCACTTGGTGTTTTAGATAGGGTCTTGATATGTAGACCAGGCTGGCCTTGAACTCAAGGCAACCCTCTTGCTTTGGCCTCCAAAGTGATGGGATTGCAGGTGCGCACCACCATGCCTGACTAGGAGCAGTGGCCCTTGAAACGCAGCAGTGTAGCCACAGACTCCATGGCTGGTACAGCTTGTCTGTCTCTTACCTGGGCCCCTCCTCTCCCCAAATTTCTGGCTGTTCATGTTCAGTGAGCTGGGGCTGCTGCTGCTGCTGCTGGTTCCAGTTCCACTCTATTCCACTCACCATCCCTGTGACAAGCCTGCTGATAGTGGGTGCTGGGCAGTGTTTCCTGGCCCCTAGGGGTCCCTCACACCCATGGTGTCAGCAGTCTTTCAGGGCCCATAGTGAAGAGCAGAAAAACCCTGGTTTAAAGGTGGTGTGGTGGGTGGCTGAAGGATATGTACCCAAGTCTGATGCTTCCGTGGCCACTCACCTGCGGTCGCCCAGGATAGCCACAGCCCTGGCTCCTGGCACATACACTTCAGGCCTGAGTTTTGGGCCCCACCTCCTCATGCAGGAGAGGAGCAGAGGTATCCCTGGCCCAGAAGTCAGCCAGTAGGACCACAGCTGAGAGGCCCCTCTGGGCAGGAGACACAGTGTCCCAGGGAAGCCACACCTCTGCTTGGCAGCCACCCTGGACAAGCTGCTGCCCTTGTTGGGATAGGGGCTTGTGGGGAACCATAAAGTGCCTGAGTGCCTGTATCTCTTATAGAAACTGGCCCCATTTGATTGCCAGCACTTGCTCAGAGCTATGTCTGATGAAAAGGGGGCAGAGCGACACCCCGATAGCTGCTTTGTGTATCCAGTTTGACCACAACTGCTGTGGATCTTTATCCCTCAAACACAGCTCTCCTGAAAGCCTTTACTACTTTCCTAGGTGGTGTGAAAATCACCTCAAGGATGTGCCTGAGTGTGATTCTTGGGCAACACCCACCCCATTGGTCACTCACGTTCTCCTGCCAGGGTTGGACACTTCTGCAGCTGGACCTCAGGAATGCCCACTGAGCCAGCTCCATTGATCCTTAATTTTGCCAGTTTACTTCTCATCTGTCTTCAGTGGATCCTTCCCCCTGGCTAATTGCTCTGGGGAGACATGCAAAAAGAAACACTTTTATCTTAATGAGGTATTAATCCTTGCCAGGGAAGTTTGTCCCTTCTTTTCTTTCAGGGTACAAGATTCATTCGACTCTTGCCCTCCTCAACTGCAGAATGCAGCAAGATGGGGGTGCAAGAGGAAGACTAGGGGGTGGATGAGGCTTCCGTCCCACAGGAGCCTTGGGGACAGATGTGGCTCAAACTTGCTGCAACCTCTCCCGGAGCTGGGTAACCTGAAAGTCAGGTCTGGGCAGGAGCAGGAAGCTCCATTTTGGCCAGTGACCCCAGGACACCCCAGTGGCTGCCTGAGATGTGCTGATCCTCTGTAACTCCCTGTCATATCTCTTTGTCCCCAGTGGAAGGGCTGAAAGTTGTGGAGATTGAGAAATGCAAGAGTGACATTAAAAAAATGAGGGAGGAGCTGGCAGCCAGAAATAACAGGTGAGTACTGGTATTGGCAGGGCCTCAGCTGCTTTGTCCCCAAGAGGAAAGCAGAATGACTGATCCTGGCGTGGCAGGCAGCCCTGCCTACTAGGGATAAAGGGCTTTCTGGCAGAGGAGACAGAAATGGTGTACATGAGAAGGGCGACCCTCCTGCAGGTCGCTGTGTCCTAGTTGTGTGGACAGCTTGGCAGACAAGGATGTGGATATCTACAGAAAGTGACCTGAAGGAAGAGGACAGAGGCAGCTGGGTGTGATGGTGCCTGCCCATGATCCTAGCACTTGGGAGGCCAGTACAGGAAGATGGGTAGAAGTTCAGAGAGAGTGCACCAGGGTGAAACCAAGAAGCAGGGAGGAAGCAATTGGAGCTGGGGTCTGCACCTGCTAGGGCTCATGGGAGAAAATAGGGGGCTGGTGCAGCCCACCAGCACCCTCGAGCAGCACCCCCTGCTGGGACACACAGACCAGCACATGCCAGTTCCTTAGGGGCAGGAAGCTGTAGGCCCAGTCTGGTGACAGAGCTCTGTGGCTTGGGACCTTCTTTCATCCCAAACAAGCAGCCTTGACCATGGATGGGGTCCCAGGGAAGAAGAGGATGGGAAGTCCAGAGAATGAAGGCAAAAACAAACAGCTTGGTATGGCATAAAAAAGAGCACTGTGCCAGCTGCTCCTTGCTGAGGGTGTTGGTTTCTGTGGCAACAGGCCACAGGGAGAAGGGGCTGCAGACCAAGAGGTCAGCAGCACCCAGCAGCCGTCTCTTCCCAGAGCTGCATGTATCAGCCCCAGCTGGGATCCAGCAGTCCAGCACCTGCCTAGCGAGGGCCTCCTGTGCGTCTGCACAAAGATTAAAACAGACAGAATCAAGCTGCCCAGTTTCCCCCGCACATCAAACTGTTGTGGCAGCCCTGACAGTTTGGGCAGGTGTGGAATGAAGGGGAGGACTCATAACCTGCCAGGACAATAATAACAATGCTCTGTTTAAAAAAAAAAAAAGAGGAATAGATGGATCATTCTGAGCTTGAAAAAGGCTTAAATCAACAGCTTCTAACATTGCCAGTTTTACCAATAACCCACTGCGATTATGGAACATTGGATGATGTATACAACTACTTTCTCTTAGTTCAGTGAGAAGAAATTTTTTTGTACCACTAATGACTAGAAAAATTGTCAGGTCTACATGCTGTGCTCTGTGTAATTACTAGGAAGACAACAATATGCATTGTATCAAATACTGCAAATGTACTACTAACGTGTTTTGAAACTGTCACATTGTTATTTCTTATTAAAAGTAATAAAAGACAATCTCTACACTCAAAAAATAATAAAAGAAAGAAAGAAAGAAAATGGGCTGAGCATGGTAGTGTACCCATGTAATTCCAAGACTTGAGAGGCTAAGGTAGGAAGCTTGCTGGCAAGTTCAAGGCCAGTATCAACCACATAATGAGGCAATCAGAAAAATAGGGGAGGGCCGGTGAGATGGTTCAGTGGTCTAAAGCGCCTGCTTAGGAAAGCTCAGGCAACTGCAAGGACTGCGGTTCGATCCCTGGCACCACATGCTGCGCCAGCCCCACCACCAGGGCAGGCTGAGCCAGACACAAAATAAATAAAGAAACAAACAAAACAAGAAAACAAATAAGTAAATAAATAAAATTTTAAAAAAATATATTTAAAAAAAAAGAAAAAGAAAGATAGGGGAATGGGCCCATGTAGAACTCTCAGACTGTCCTGATGGAGGTTTGGGATGGCTGCCATCATAATAGCCAACAATGCCCCTGGTTCAAATCTGCACACGAAACTCCCCAGGTGGTTTTGTATGCATAGATATCTACTATTGGAAAACAACAAAAATGTACCGTCTTACAAACTTTTTTCATTTACAGCATTATGAATAATAAGTAATTTTTTTTTTTTAGACAATCTTGCTGTATGGGTCAGACTGGCCTTGAACTCAGTATGCATCCCAGGCTGGCCTCAAACCCATAGCCAGCTTATTGCCTCAGCCTCTAAGCCACCACATCCAGCTAAGTTAGCAATAAAGTTTAAGCAGTGTATATAGTTCTTAGATTTTTTGCCCAAAAGATCACAATTCAGTATTCTTTTTAACTCACTGCGCTTCTTTTCCCTCAGAGGAAAGAAGCACAGTAAATTTGTTTGCATTGCGTATTAATAAACATGTATTCAGTCTTTTTATTTTCCCTTTTCACCTGAAATTTCCCCACTTTGCATAATGCCCATAATGATCTTCAGAATGGCATAATGGTCCATCATTTTGATGCACCAAAGCAATTTAAATTATTTCTCATTCAGGAACTTTCAGGTGGCTCTGAGTTTGGTTTCATGTTGTAACAACAGATAGTGCTATAATGAGTATCTTTGTACATAGAGCTATTTATTTGCTTGTGTCAAATTCTTTCAAGATGAATTCCCCAGAGTAGCATGCAGGCATAGAGGTTATGAATTTCTCTGTTATTTTACTGGACTCTGTTAAATGGCTTGCCCAGAAGACACTATTTTACTTACAGATCCCAAAAGCTCACCTAAACACCGGCCCCCATATCCCATGTAGGTAATCCCAAACAACTAGGGTGCTCCAGCTAACTGGAGAGTGTTCCCACTTCTAGGCAAGTTCATCCCCACCTGTGCTTACCAGATGTGTGCAGCCCCCAGCTAAGAGTACTAGGCCTTGTGGGCAGCTCCCCGTGCACAGCCCCTGGGGGTAGCCTGCAGCCACTGCCCTAAGCCCCAGAGCTCATTTCCCTTTCTTCTTACCTGGGATGCTTGAGGTTAAATGAGGAGGAAAGCAGAAATTCATCCCTCCACTTTGTACATTATGGGCAAATTGGACATGTCCTTAGGTCCAGCCTAGGGACCAAGTAAGAACGTGAGCTGCAGCCCCACGTGGAGGGCCTCACATGCTTTCTGTTCACCAGATGAGGCCAGGCTCAGAGGAACAGCACCAGATGGATGAGTTTGTGATATTATGTGAAAAACTGTTTTCTGTTTTCCAGAAGCCTCATCTCACAGTCAGTTTTAGGCAGGGTCCTCAGGGGCACAGCAACAAGATACCTGCCACTAATCTCCAGTCTTAGGCCTCATGGCCTATGGGCTCTGCAGTTGGGTTTGGGTGCTCAGTTTGCTTCTACACTGGTGACATCCCGGGGCCCCTGTACAGGTGGCCATCATGGTTCAGAGTGGTGTGGCAGCTGATCTCTGCTTCTTGTCTTTAGGACCAGCTGTCCCTGTAAGTACAGTTTTCTGGATAACAACAAGAAATTGACCCCTCGGCGTGATGTCCCCACCTGCCCCAAGGTAAGATGAGGTCCCAGCCTCAGAGTAGCTCAGCTCGGCATCCACAGCCCCCAGACCTGGGATCCAGCTCGGAAGGTGGGAATGTTGTTGGACAGAAGAGTTTTCTCCCCTGACACTTGGTCAGCAGGTGTTCCCAAATGATAGTTTACTCTTCAAGGAGATAGCAGCTCCATGGTGTTGTCCAGGGCCAGCCAGGGCCATCTCAGTAAGAGGTGTTAGCACACAAATGTCACCTGAGAGAAATTTATGCAAAATCTCTGTCCCAAACAACACATGGTCTTTATGGGAAGTCTGACTTTGATGCATGCACAGGAGAACCTCAGGCCTGTGTATTGAAGCCATGCCCTGGGATGGAGTGTTTTCCACTAAGCAGAACAGAAGGTCACCATGACAACAGTAGCCTCCACTGGAGAGAAGCTGAGTAAAATCCAGGTGCTGAGATTAGGAAAGGATCCCTAGGACAGAGGTAGTTGGATATATCAGACAGGACATCCCGCTGCCCATGGTAGTGAGGTGCCTTCCAGAGCCTCCTGTGGGCATCCAGTGCCCATCAATCAGTGACCTTCTCCACCTGGTCCCTAGAAGCAGGATAAAATGTGGTCTGAGGTGTTTCCATGGAGATCAGTTTCCCTAGGAACAGTGTCCATCTCCCATGATCCTGCCCCAGGGAGTCTCAAGCACCCGCCCTCCATACCATTCCCTTTTTAAGCAACAGACAGCAAGGCCTAGGAAGAACTGGAATGTGATGCACTGGTGCTGTGTTATGTCCAAAATTGCTTCTTATGACAGCTACCCCCAAATGCTGGTGGTGCCGTCAGCCGCCATCAGCAAGCACGAGACCAGGGCTGGTACCAGCAAGCGAAACCCACAAGAGCTTCCTAGCCGGTATTTGAATTTATGCTGAGTGAATATTTTCTCTTGGCTTCGCTTTATTGTATTTTTCATTGTTGAACCTATTGACATCAAATTTACAATCACAGGGCTGGGAAGATGGCTCAGTGGCTCAGTGCCTGCCTGGCTAGCATAAGGTCCTGAGTTCAACCCCCAGTACTGGCCAAAAAAAAATTTACAGTCACATGACTTGGCTTCTTTAGATACACAGTGCCATGTATATGTGACAGATACATACAACCACGGAACTTCCCCATGAAACAAGGTGTACCACACACCTATAATCCCAGCATCTGGGAGGCTGAGATAGGAGATTTCTGCAAGTTTAAGGCCAGCCTGGGCTACATAGTTACAGGCCAGCCTGGACTACATAGGAAGACCCTGCCTCAACAAAATGAAAATAAAAAGAAACGTCCACCAGAATAGAGACACACAGAGTTTTTCCATCCTCCCCAAGTCCCCAGGTGCACCTCCACCCCTGGCCCCTGTTGATGGTTCCACCCAGCAGTTATTGTTTGTGGAGGAGGCAACCTCAAGTCTGCACAGGGGAATGAGGGGATAATGGCAGTTCACACCAAGCACTCTGAGGTCACTGCCTCTGTCTAGGCCAAAGCCCAGGGTCCTCAGTAACATGACTCCTTCCTTGCAGTACCTGCTGTCTTCAGAGACCATCGAAGCCCTCCGGAAGCCCACCTTTGATGTCTGGCTGTGGGAGCCCAATGAGGTGAGTATGGGCATCCAGGTGCTGGGTCCCTGGGAAGAGCAGATGTGAGTGGGGACTGAACCTATTCCTCCATGCTTCCCACCTCTGTTCTTCCTTCTGAAAGAGAAAAGCCTTGAGCCTCCAGGTTTTAGAGCAAACCATCAACACCGCAGGCTCAGCAGGGCTAAGGAGACAGCTAAGAAAACTTGAGCTGGAGATTTGGGGGTTTAACCTAACTGACAATATTAGCTAAACCCCATTCTACACCCCCAAAAAGCAAAAGCCCTGTTATTGTGGACATTGGGCCAGCTGTTCTCATCCCACCAGAGTGGGGGCCTCTGCAGCTATCCTGTGGCTCAGCAGGGCAGGACATCTGCATGCTTGCCTTGTACTCTCTGACAGAGTCACAGCAGTGAAGCCTGCCAAGCACAGGAAGTGAAATTTTTACACAATTAGAATTCACAACACAAGGCTCCTGCTGCTAGGAGCTCACAGCCTAAGAGCACGGGTTTCCATTGAGCGAACTGCTTCCTCTATTGGTTGCCTGGCACAGGGTGCACCCCAGCAGCACTGGCCAGGAAAGCAAGACCAGCCTCCATGCCACTGTCACCAAGCACCTGGCTGCCTGCCCTAGAGTGCTCCCAGCTCTGAGGGTACAGAATGTAGCACAGAGACCCAAGAAGCAGGGGTGTGGCCAATGATCCTGAGGCACAGGGAGCCAGGGGAGGGCTATGAAAGGAAGGAATGGCCTGGGCCTCTGGAGTTGGGCACAGCCAGACAAGGCATGTGAGGCTGTGCAGGACCCAGGACTAGAGACTTCTGCCAGTGCTGCCCCAGTGAATCCTCTAGGAGAGCACGGTGTTCAGAGTCTCTTGGTTTGGGTCTCCAGCAGTGGCTTAGAGCTGGGACTGAGGATGAATGCACCTGGCCACCATATCTTCCCCTTCTACCACAGGAGAGAGTGCTAGGTGAGGGTCCAGGAGAGAGTCCTTGGCACTGTGCCAAGGCTGAAGGATTCAGACACACCAGAAGGGCTGGCATCCTTGTCCTCCTGGGTACAGCATCTGGACAGCTAGCAGTGAGCCCAGCCCATGTGGTGGCTCCTGCTGCCAGAGATAAGGTGCCATCCATCCATGAGGCAGCTCTGCCCAGGAAACACCAGGGCTCAGTTTTCCTGACCTCCCTCCTATAGGGATTGTAGTGGACTCTGCAGTGGTCTCCATGGTCCCCCCAGGGTGTGACCACGAGCATGGCCTCCCTGCCACACACGGGAGCCCTGTCACCCAAGTCCACAATAAGCACCACAGCCAACAGCCCACCAGCCAGGAATCCTCCGTGATGTTCTCAATAAACCAAAACACCTGCTGACCCACCAGGGCTCCTGGTTGCCACTGTGGAAACAGATGCATCACTCTTGTTCTAATGCTGCTGTGTTTCCCACACATGAAGTGCCAGAGGGCTTTGTCTATTGGTGGTCTTATCCCTTGATTCTGATTTCATAGTAAACATGTTGGCTCTCCAACATGGGGTTGCCTGCTATCCTGTACAGCAGGGCTGGAGCTTTGGACTGCGAGGTTTCCATGTTTTTATCGGCACTGGGGGACACAGTTCAAGCTGTAACATGGCCTTTGTCAAATAGTACAGGAATTAGGAGGGTCTGGTATATCAGGCCCCAGCAGGGATTGGACAAAACAGTACAAAGTATGCCCATATGGCCCCACAGGTTCCCCTCCTGTCTCCCTGGGCTCAGCACCCAAAACCTGCTCAAAAAGCCAAGCCTACTCTGGCTCAGTGCATTATTTCTTCCACACCATCTGTTCTTCCTCCGTTGCTTATCCCTGACCCCTGAGTCATATTCACAAGATTGATCACAGTGACTGCAGGGCCAAACCTTAATCAGGGCAAGTCTCTGAGAGAAGTTTTGGGAGGAGCCCATGCCCAAGAAGAGGACAGCCCTCCAGACTGGAGGAAAACGAAGATGTCGAAGGTCCCAGCTGAGCCCGAGAGGAGCAGTGTCATGTTGTCTGGGTGCCAGTGGCTACAGCTCCTGATCCCTGCCTCTTGGGAGTGCTGGGCCTCCCCCTGGGTGAGAGTCAGGGGTCTGCAGCCTATGAACTGTGCTCTGAGAGCTGGGGTTGTAGGTCGTGGGTAGAGTACTTGCCTGGCATGAAAAACAACTGCTGCAGATCTTCCGGGACTGTTTTTCCTATGTTGAGATCAATAAGACAATTTTCATTGTGATTATCTGGGGGGTGTAGGATCACCCTGCCTGGTCACTGCTGCTCCAAGCATGGAATTCCCATAGCTCTGATCAGCTCCTGGAGTCCCCAGAGCCTGCTACTGTCTTGGACTCTGGTGACCCTCTGGATGGCTACCAGGTCCCTCACTGTGGGAGGTAGTGCTCACCTCCTGGGACAGGACTGGCCATGATACCAGGCAGCCCATACAGTGTGTCTCACCTGCCCACTGCTGAGTGTCGGCCTCACCCACCACAGATGCTGAGCTGCCTGGAGCACATGTACCATGACCTGGGCCTGGTCAGCGACTTTGGCATCAACCCCATCACACTCAGGCGCTGGCTGGTGAGTGTTGGCTGCCCTGCCCCTCATGTTCCTCTACAGCCAGTGCCTGGAGCTGACACTGGATTCTTCCCATGCTAAAGCTGAGCAGACCCTGCAGAGGGACATTCCTTCCCAAGGACATTTGACCTCTCTGTGTCCTCACTGGCTTGATCCTTGAGTGCCCAGGGCAGTGGTGATATAGCAAACTCAAGTGGGCAAGTGAAGCACATGCGTGCACACATCTCTGCACGGGTGCTTGTGCTGTGTGCTTGAGTGTGTTTAGAAGGTCTTTTTGTTAACGGTAGCATATTGCTCAGAACCTGGCATTGAAGCCCATTAATTCCTCCATGTCCTGAGACCTGATGTAGCTTATCACACCCTTTGGGGACCCCCATGTGCTGTGGGACTTTCCAGGGTACAAAGCCACCTGGTTCACACCTGTGGAGATCACAGGGCTCTGGGCCTGGGATCTAGTGAGGTCAGGCTAGGACCATCCAGATGTGGTCCTGGGAAGTCTGCAGGGCAAGCAGAAGCATGGGACTCACCTGTCCTCCTGTACTCCAGCTCTGCGTGCATGACAACTACCGAAACAACCCCTTCCACAACTTCCGGCATTGCTTCTGCGTGGCCCAGATGATGTACAGTATGATCTGGCTCTGCAACCTGCAGGTGGGTCCTGAGAAGAACACCTGACAACACCTGCCCTACCAAGAGCCCAGTTTGGGGTCACACCTGCCCCACTCACCCCATGAGACTGCTCCTAGGGTTATCTACAGAGCTGGCACAAGCAGATGTGGAAGCATGTGTCTATAATCCCTGTTTGGGGCAGGAGAGTTACAACTTCAAGCCCAATCTAGGCAATGTAGCAACTTAACAAGACCTTGTCTGATATTTTACGAAGGTCTGGAGATGTAGCTCAGTGCAAAGATCCTAGGTTCAATCCCCAGTAGTACAAAAAAAAAACAATACAATATGATCACTCAGCCTACCCCAAATCTTGGGGTGGCTGAGATGGGATGGTAACCACATCCTGCCTTGCTGCTGTCTCCCACCTGCCCAGCCCTGCCTCACTATCCTCCCTCACCATGAGGAGAGTCAAAACCTGAACTCTGTCCCTTGATCCAGGAGAAGTTTTCCCAAATGGACATCTTGGTCCTGATGACAGCTGCCATCTGCCATGACCTGGATCACCCAGGATACAACAACACGTATGTACACACTTCCTTCTTCTCCCTTCCCTTTGGCAGGTGCCCTGGCTACCAAATCCCTGGCTCTGCACCCCTACTGGAGCTATCTCTGAGACCCCCAGGTCCCAGCTCCCTTTTTTCAGGACACAGTGCCCAGGTTCTGATCTGTCTGGGGCCTTTGTCCTGGGCCTCCCCTTTTGGGCATCAGGGTTCTTCAGGGCCATGAGACCCTGTAGGTGGCCACATTGTCTTGTCATGGTGGCTCCAGGCTTAGTGAACACAAAGCAGAGCCCAGTGAACACCAGCACAGTCCTCATGGCACCTCTTTCTGGCCTCAGAGGGAAGAGGCAGGGGGAGCAGGCAGTGGGGATGGGTCCTCAGTGGAGCTGTGGGCCAGGGCTGCACCAAGCCCTCCTGCTTCTGTCAGAGCAGCATGCTGTCCTTGAGACTCACAGGTTCCAGTGAGTGGCCTGGGTCTGGGTTCACAGTGACACCTCAATCCTCTCCAGCACATGTGTTTGCAACATCTGACATGGCTAAGAGCTATGCTGTCACTTGTCAAGTCTAGAGTGGGTCCCCAGGTGGGACACCAGGTGACACCACACGTATGGCAGCATCACCCAGGCCCCAACAGGTGTTCCTTTTGCTCCATTCCACAAGCCTGAGCTCAAGTGGAATCTGTCAGTCCAACTTAACACCTGGGACAGCTGGGTCCAAGAACATCAGGTCACCAGCCCTGTGGCACATCCACTCTTCTTGCCTCTGCAGCCACTACTCGCACACCTGGGTATGCAGGTGCTCCTGCCCATGCAGATGCCTGACTTCCTGCTTTGCACCCCAGGTACCAGATCAACGCCCGCACTGAGCTGGCTGTGCGATACAACGACATCTCACCCCTGGAGAACCACCACTGTGCTGTGGCCTTCCAGATCCTGGCCCAGCCTGAGTGCAACATTTTCGCCAACATGTCATCCGAGGGGTTCAAGCAGATCCGGCAGGTGGGGTTGTGGGCCTCTAAGCACAGAGGTGGGGGGGAATAGGGCAACATCCCACTACTGGTATGGCTGGAGTCTACTGGTCACAACAGAGCTTAGTAAGGACCCTGGGACCTGCCCTCCTGTTCCATCTCCCTTTTGAGCCAGGATGGGACCCCAACAGTGGGGTAAGGGAGGGTCTGCCATGCCTGGACATCCCACCAGCCTGCACAGTTTAGCCACCTCCCTCTTAGATGAGACTTGTATCCATTCTGCAATCGAGGAAACAGGCTTGGAGGGGGTGGGTCTCCCATCGAAGGGTGCAAGCCATGACAGATACACCAGTGCCCTGGAGTCTCAGCTTCCATGACTTGCCACCCATGGCCTGCCCACCCCCACCAACCTGCCCCATAACCTTGTTCACTGCTGGCCTCTCAAGGGAGAGGGATCACATGATGACTCCTAGGAGAACTGGAGTGGGTTGAATGGGAGCCAACTTCCAGAACCTGTGACTGTGGCCTTCCACAGCCAAAGTCCTTGAAGTGTTCTAATGTAGGACCCCTATGTGGGCCCTAAGCCAACAACAAAGGCCACCAGAGCCGGCAGAGGCCAGGAAGCACCCATCCCTGTAGACTTTCTAGGTGAGGGTCTGCTGGTACCGTGATCTTGCACTTCTGGCCTGCAGAACCCAGAGGGGCACTCATGTGGGGAGCACTCCAGTTTCCTGGAGGAGTGCCTACACCTTGCCATGGGGACCTCACCTGCTCTGAGTCCCTGATGGCTTCCTGCCCATGCAGTGATAAGCACAGCTGGAGTCCAGCCTGGGAAAACAGCATCTCTCCTGAGAACTGATAAGCTGTGCTGTCTCAGAGAGCAGTACCCGATAAGCTGCAGTTCCCGTGTCTGTGTCTGGGATGGTCTAAACCAACTGTATTGTCAATCACAGTCATTATTGAGTCACCAATTCCTGGTACTGCCCACTCCTACCCACAGGCTTGCCACCCTCTCTTCCATGTATGCAGACCACCCTGAGCACAAGCGCTGCACTGCTGTGCTGATCAGTTCCAATGAGTTGTAGCCAGCATCCTTCTGGAGTGGGTAACAGGGTGGCTATGAAGAGAGATCCCCACACAACCTCCCAGCACTGCCTGTGCGGAGCTCCTCAGGAGTAAGACTTGGCCAGTCCCTGTGTATCACTCACCCCAAAAGACAGCATCTCAAAAGAGAAGGAGCAGTCAGCTCTAGTCTTTTCCATGTGGCCGTATGCACTTACAAGGGCTGTCCTACTTCTAGACTTCACTGCTTTTCAAACAAGACTTTCTTATCTGGGCATGATGGTGCACACTTGTGATCCAAACTCCTTAGAAGGCTGCGGCAGGAGAATAACAAATGCAGGCCCATCCTAGGTGACTTAGCAAGAACCTGTCTCAAAATATAAAATGATCTGGGGTTGTATCTCAGTGGCAGAGCAGTTTTCCAGCATGCCCAAGGCCCTGCCTTCCATCCCCTGCCACAAAAAAGGAAAAACACTCTTCTGAAGGTAAAAATCAGTTGTCCTGATTTTTAAAAAGTATTTGTCATTGAAGATTTTGAAAGATAACTGAATAAGTCCTTCATTAATGAAAGTATTCAATCTTTGTAGAAAAGCTGCATAAAACATAAACAGTAAGCCAGGTGTGGTGGCACATGCTTGTAATCCCAGCACTTGGGAAGCTGAGACAGGAGGATTAGTGTGAGTTCAAGACCAGCCTGGGCTACAAACATGAGCTCAAGGCCAGCCTGAACTGCATAGTGAGACCCTGTCTCAAAACAAACAAACAAACAAAAAACACATAAGCAGTACCACCCTAAATACATATATTTGAGATTCCCTGTGCTGACTGCCCTGGCTTTTGTGTTTCTTTTCTTGCAAAAGCAGAAAATCATACCTGACACAGAGGTGCTCTGTAAGCATCAGTGGGATGGATGGATGGATGGATGGATGGATGGATGGGGATAGCTGGGTGGATGGGTTATGGTAGGTGGATGGATAAAGATGGCCAGGTATATAGAGGATGGATGGATGAGGATGAGGTTGGCTGGGTGGATGGATGAATGAAAGAAAGATGGCTGGGTATATGGACGATGGCCAGGTGGATTAGATGGATGGATGATGGCTGGGTGGATGAACGGATGGATGGACGGACGGATGGATGATGAATCATACCATGGCACAGGTTAAAAGGCAAGTTCACATGAGACCTTGCTCACTCTCTGGAGGATGATACCAGTCCTCTAAAAGTGACATTTGTCCCTTCACAAGGACAGGACCCAAACACTCCTAAGAGTTCCAACCATCTTGCTGCATAGTTACGGTGGAGACCACATTTCCACATGTACTGTCAAGGGAACATTGAAACCACAGCAGCAATAAAAGATTTACATTTTAAATCTGCTCATATTCTCCTTATACGTGTTAATAAGGACATTATTAAATGTATTCTGACTCTGATCACATCCAAGACACACCCACACAGATAGATATAGAGCAGATAAGAGAAAAAATACTTCTGGAAAAGTTATTCCTGACATCCAGCAACAAGGCAGGGAAGGAGTGGACCATGTAGCTAGACAACTAGATCTCAGAGAATCATTTACGCTTGGCTAAGGTCTGCCATAGTCCTCCACAAGCACAGTGACCCATTAGGCAATCTGTAAGTCTACAGTCTGCAAGTCGGTCATCTGCAGGCCCGTGGATGGGTTGTGGGGTTCCTGGCACACGGGAACAGCAGCCACAATGGCTGTGGTGTAGGCAGGTTCCTCAGCTGTGTTCTGACACATGGAAGTTGGACTTATACATGGGGTTTCCATGGGATCAGGCATGTGGAGTCCAGGTCCTGTCCACACTGTGGAAGGATGGCAGAGTCTGCCTGCCTTATTAGGGCTTTGTTCTCTCCTGATACAGGGCATGATCACATTAATACTGGCCACAGACATGGCGAGGCATGCGGAAATCATGGACTCTTTCAAGGAGAAAATGGAGAATTTTGACTACAGCAATGATGAGCATGTGACCCTGGTAAGTGGGCTGCTAGGGCCCCAGGGTGAGGTCTGACCACCAGCTCAGACTAGAAACCCAGGCTCCAGAGTCTGCATCCTGGGCCTGGAATGATGCACCCAGAATCCACCCTTGAGGGCCACAGTTGATATAGACCAGCCGTTGGCGGGGCCATCCTCTTCCATGGCTGAGGGCAGCGTTTTCCCAGAACAAGTGTGCCCAGGGCTGGTCCTTTGTAAAGAGCAGAATGTTTCCCTTCTCCAGACTCAGAGAGGAAGCTAGTTAAGCTGCATCTTATCTAAGGGCAAAGAATACTTTCTTTTAAAATTAACTGCTTAAAAAAATAAAAATTAAAATTAAAATTAAATTAACTGCTTAATCCCAGCACTTGGGAAACTGAAGGAGGAGGATCACTATGAGTTCAAGACCAGCGTGGGTTACATTGTCAGCTCAAAGCCAGCCTCAAAATTATAGTGAGACCCTGTCTCAAAAGACAAACAATCACAATCATAAATAATAAAAGACAGTGGGTGTGATAGCACACACCTGTAGTCCCAGCACTGGGGAGGCTGAGACAGAAGGTTCACTATGAATCCAAGCAACATAGTGAGAACCTGTACCAAATAAATAAATAAATAAAATAATACAAAACAAAATTAACTGCTTAAAACTAATATCATCCCTGAGCACCACCAGCAAAGCTGATTAACTGGGACACCTGCTTTACGGGGCTGAGCTAGTCATCTCCCAGGGCAAGCCTTCAGGGCCACCACTGTGAAAAGCCAGGAGTGGCGCTCATGTCTGACAGCAAGCAGTGGCAGGACATGCCTCCCCAGCCAGGGCCTCAGGAAAGAGCTTTTCCCTGAGGCATCCACAGACTGTGAGGCATCCCTTGTCCTCCAGGGACCCCTCCTGGAACTCTCGGAACCCTGAAACAATGGAGAGTACCAAGCCCTTGGCACACCGTGTTTGGACCTGAAAACACATTCCTGCTATGTTTAATTTGTACATTAGGCACGGGAAGAGATGAACAGGAAGTAGTAGGAAACCAGAACATGATCACAACCTGCTGTAAGGAAATCACCCCTGTGCCGTGCTTCAGGACCATTATTAGGTGAAATGAGGGTTCCTGGGTGCCGCACTGTGCTGATGCAATGACAGTAATCCCAGCCCCATAAGGGCGGGCAGGTGCAGTGTCCGTGGTCATTGACGAGGCGACAAGGCACGTGCCAGCCAAAGCGGGTGGCATGAGAATTCAGTTACACACCTGGCATGATGTGAACCTCAAACCTGCATGTGTATTCACTTCCTGAATTTTCCACTTGACGTTTTGAGCCACAGTTGGGCACAGGTGACAAAGCGCAGACAGCAAAAGGGAGGGGAAAGGAGCATTGTGCAGTCACATTAGACTTGTAACATGTTCTTTCCTCCTGAAAAGCCAGTGGAAGGAATGGGGGAGGGGCCGCCCTGTCCTGAGGTCTGAGGAAAGGTAGGAAGACAGATGAGGTCAGCAAAGGCAATGGAGGGGACAAGGAGGATCCAAGCTGAGATAGAAGAGAAGCCACCTGTGTCCCTTGTGAGCAGCACCTGTGAGCAGCGCTGTTCTGACTAAGTGACAGGCACTGCTGCCCAGGATCCCAGGCCAAGGCTACTCTTAATGGGCAAAGCAGGGGCCATTGGGGAGAGCAGCAGGGCCCTCCAGAAGCCAATACCCGGGAGGGAGTGCAGTACCAGCCTGAGTCCCAGCTGAAAAGGGAGTCTGGCCTGGGATCAGCTCCCCAGAAGACAAAGGAAGATAAGTCACTGTCGGAAACCCAGGATGTAGCCAGTGTGGGAGATGCCATGGGGCCCTTGAGCCTGGCTGAGGTTGAGGCACAGCCGCATGGGATGAAGCAACCTCAGCTGGCACATTTGCAACCACAGAGGTGACATGAGGCCAGATAGATTCAGGCCCTGTGGACCAAAGCCACCTGCTCATAGGATAGCACTGAGAGGACATTGCGTGGGCCATGAAGGCTGGGAGGAAGGGACCCAGGCTACCCCGAGGCTGCCTGCAGGACGAGTCTGGGCACAGAGGGCCCTGGGTGCTGCAGAGAAGGGCATGTACAGTGTTCTAACTCCAAAACTGGGGTTCCACTGATGGGCATGAGGTCAGCAGGGCAGGGAGAGGATGCCTCCTCTGTTCTGTGGTGGGGAGCGCTGAAGTGGCTGCCCTTCACACTGTGAGATGAGGGTTTTCTTCTCCACCCTCCTTTTTTTTTTTAAGGCAAAGTCTTACTATGTAGTTGAGCTATGCTATAAACTCACTATGCAGGCCAGGCTGTCCCTAAACTCAGGTCCTCCTGCCTCAGCCTCCCTGGTACTGAGATAACAGACATTTCATTCCATTCCCAGCCACTCTGCTGTATTTCTAAAGATACCATGTTAATCCTCACACACTCCAGCTCAGTGAATTACACCTTTGCAGTGATTGCTGGAGAGCAAACCCTGGGCCTCATGCATGCTAGGCAAGAGCAGTATCCCTGAGTTATACCCCAGCCAGCGGGTCACTTCAGTCCCCTTCGTATGCATATGTGCATATTTAGTGATTTACACTATAGGGAATTGAACTAAGGCATCTGCACTGAGCTACATCCGCAATGAGCCAGCTCTTTTTATATATATTTTATTTTCAGACAGGGTCTGGCTCCATCACTGAATTACCCAGGCTTGGATTCATCTCCACCCTCCTGCCTCAGCCTCCGAGTGCTGGGTTATGAGTATGTGCTATCACACTTGGCTTCTAGCACCCTTTGTAACCACAGCACCTTAACAGTGTCTTCTCTCTATTTCTACTGTACCCACAACAACCAAGACATTATTTTTGCACTGGAGAGTTGGTGTCAACAGAACCTGTGTGCACCTCAGGGCCCCCATGGTCCTGGGGGAAGCTGAGAACCAAAACCCCGCCTTTAAGGGCTGCACTGTGAGTAGGGTGTCTGCAGCTGGTGGGGAGAAGCCCCTAGGCCAGCCTGACCCTGCACCACTGTCACCCTCTTCCTTCCATCGCCATTCCTGTGTCCCCGCTGCCTTCATTCCAGTGTCTCTTCTTCCAGCTGAAGATGATCCTGATAAAGTGTTGTGACATCTCCAATGAGGTGCGGCCCCTGGAGGTGGCAGAGCCATGGGTGGACTGTCTCCTGGAAGAGTATTTTATGCAGGTAGGAGCCTTGCAAAGCCCCCACCCGCCCCACACATACACACAGCTAGACCCAGCTTTCGTAAGATCACAAAGGTGCCACCCACCTACACAAATAGAGCAGCTCTGGGGACAGACTCATCAGGTAAAGTGTCCAAAAGAAATCACTGTGGAGGCTGGAGGGGGCCCAGGGATGGGTAAGACCCAGCAGGTCAGCTCAGAAGGACAGCCTCAGTGGGCTGGCTTCATAAGGGACAAAGGACAGTAAGCCATGGAGTACAACCACCATAGCAGCCCAGTGATGCCTTTAACAAACACACTGCCTGTAGCCCTCAATCCCTGGGATTCTGTACTTGCCTGGTGAAGACTGCATTCCTGCCAACAGTGGCCCAGGGGTGTGCGCCTCCCAATAGCTTGTTCTGCTTGTCATCTCAGAGCAGCAGTGTTCCGTGTCTCCTGGGCTGCCTGGTGTTCCTAGCTATAACACCTCTGTCCCCTGCATTCCCTGCAGAGCGATCGTGAGAAATCAGAAGGCCTTCCTGTGGCCCCATTCATGGACCGAGACAAAGTGACCAAAGCTACAGCCCAAATTGGGTTCATCAAGTTTGTCTTGATCCCGATGTTTGAAACAGTGACCAAGGTGAGTGACCATTGCCTCATGCTGACACTGCTCAGGTGAGCACAGGTTTGTGCATGTACCTGCACACTTCATACATGTACATGCAGTGCACACATACACAGTTGCTCATGCACATATGTGGGTGAGTACACAGAGCCCTCAGAGGTCATGTCATTGGCTGTCATGGGAACAACTTCAGGGAGCCTCTTCCTCCATGCTGTGGGCAGAGCTGTCCCTGCAGGCTTTGAGCTGGACTGGGTACCCTCAGGCAGTGAATGCCCGATTCCTGGTGACATCACCCCCCCTGCCCAGATTGTCTTCCTGTCTGCCCCATCCGGCATGCAGCACCCATTGCCACCTGCCCAAGGCCCCCACCTTGAGTTGCCTGTGTCCAAGCAGATCCACCTCTTGCTACCCCTACAGCTCCTTCTGATGTCTCTTCAAGCTGCTTCACACTTCCTGTCCCCAGGGTCACCAATCAGGTGGCTGCTGTCCTCATAGCGAGTGGCCTGGAGAGGTTACCATGAGGAGGGAAGGGAAGGTGGAGGCTGCACGCACAGGCCTCCATACGTAGGCCCTACCAAGTGGCCTTGGCTGACCTAATTACCCTAACTTCCCCGGAAAGCTCAAGAGTTGATAAGGGTTGATATCTGTCTCCCCAGCTCTTTCCTGTGGTAGAGGAGCTCATGCTACAGCCCCTGTGGGAATCCCGTGATCACTATGAGAAGCTGAAGCAGATGGATGATGCCATGAAAGAGGTAAAGGCAGAGTCAACACAGGTCCTGGCCCCGGATGCCGAGCAGGAAGGACATCTATACTATGGGAAACTAAGCCTACAGCCTTGCCTCAAATCCCTGGCTGGGTTCAGACGCATCAGAACCTGTGTGTGCATCTCCACATCAGAGTCCCCTGCACCTGAGACCCTGTCAAGTCTCAATCTAAGTAATCTCCATACACATCCTGTGCCCTCCCATCCTGGCCTGGACCCTGTGATGCCCCCTAGGCCCTCCTTTCTCATTGTTAGTGCCCCCATGGGTCAAGTCCCCCCTGGGGACTGTGCACCCCATTACCTGTTTTTAGTCAGGGAACCTGGAAGCCCTAGATGTCCCCAGCACTATGCCTTTGCCACCCTGTGTACAATTTCAGGCATACTACAGCTGCTCCTTAAATGCTCATGTATTAATTAAAAATGCCAACCAGAGAACCGGCGAGATTGCTCAGTGGACTAAGCACCTACTTAGGCAAGCTCAAGGACTGGGGTTTGATGTCCAGCACCACAGACTGCACTGGCCCTGCCCCAGGCACGCTGATCTGGCCACCGAGACCAGGCATGGTGGCACATGCCTGTAATCCCAGTGCTGGGGAGGCTGAAAACAGGAGGCTCACTACAAGTCCAAGCTGTGTAGTGAGACCCTGTACCAACTACATTTTTAAAAAAGTTCCAACTGGCCTGGGAGATATCTCAGCAGTCTAAATGCCTGCCTGGCAAGCACAAGGACCTCAGTTTAATCCTTGATACCACATGCTCTGCTCAGCCACCAAAATCAGACGCAGTAGTGCATGCCTGTAATCACAGTTCTGGGGAGGCTAAAACTCGAGGTTCACTATAAGTCTGAGACCCTGTTCCAAAGAAAGAAAGAAAGATTTTTAAAAACTCCATTTCCCATCAGAAGGGCTCAGAGGTTAATAAAATCAGGAAAGACTAAGAGATACAGAGAAACAGACGAACAGGACAGTTTCCTCTGCTATCAATCCCCAGGGAAGGTCTACTTTTTGTGACCCTGCAGCTGCCAGACCATCCCATGAGCCACTGGTGGGAAAGCCTTACATCCCCAAGTCCTATGCCCACCACCCAGTGAAGACACGAGGACTCTGCCTGGCACTACCTCCATGGGGTGGATGCACAAAGGGACACTAACCAGATCTGTGAGGTGCCTCCTGACTATGCATCATGACTGTGGGGGCTGCAGGCAGCTGAGCTCCTGCCCCATGCAGACTGCTGCTGTCACGGGGCAGCTCACACACACCAGAACTGTCCCTAAAAGTTCATGATGACTACCACACCTCTCAGGACTGATTCTGTCGGCTCCTCTCTGTCCTAGTTACAGAAAAAGACTGAGAGCTTGACCTCTGGAGACAGCAAGAAATCTAGAGAGAAGAGCAGAGATGGGAGAAAGAGTGAAGGCAGCACGTCTCCAAACTGATGTCTTGGTGCATACGGCACACGTGGTAATGTGGACTGCAGAGGGGAGGATGCTGAGACCTGTGCATGGGGAGGGAACCAAGGGTGTGTGACTAGGTGGCCCCTCTTCCTGTAGCACTGCCAGTCACTCAGTACTAGGGACCCCGGGCCCTTGGCTGATCCCAGTTACCTCCAGGTTTGGATTAAGTCTCAGCCCTCCTAATATTGCATAGTGGTACTGAGCTCCAGCACATGCACCTAGGCAACACACCTGTAATCAAACCAGCATGCACAGAATATTTACATGTAGCTAAAACTGAGTTCCTGGCACGTAGGAATTAGGATAAACCATTAAAAGAAGAGAATATACTTCTGAAAGAAAAAAAAGGAACTGCACCACTTACAAAAGAAAGTTTTTATGTGTGTTTTATGTTTTGCTTTATTTGTAGTTATGGGGATTGAACCCCTGCTTATCCCATGCTAGGCAAGTACTCTGCCACAGAGCTACATTCCAACCTTTTTTAAGTCTCACTATGTAGTACAAGCTGGCCTTGAACTCACTGTATAGCCCAGGATGGCCTGAAACTCACAGCGGCCCTCCTACCTCAGGATACCTCAATGCAATTGAGCCAGGCATGGTGGAACATACTTGTAATCCCAGCCACTCAGGAGACTGGGGCAAGAGAATCACAAATTGGAGGCCAGCCTAGACAAATTAGTGAGATTCTCTCAAAAAAAAAAAAGTCAGAAGGGGTAGGGGTATAATTCTATGGTGAAGCACTTGCCTAGCAATACTACGAAATATAAAATGTAAGGACAAAGGTTATAGCTCAGGAGCATAAGCACCTTCCTGGCAAGTGCAAAGTCCCAAGATTGATCCACAATAAATATTAATAAATAAATAAGTAAATAAAATAGAGGAAAGCTGGAGATGGAGCTCCATACTACCTCCATTCAATTCCCAGTATCACTCCAAAGAAAGTGCAGTTGAAATACTCTAAGCTTTTCAAAAATAAAGGAGTCACATCTAAGGCTTTAAGCCTTGTCTCCTGACCCTGCTGATAGCAGCCACCCCCTTACTCATCGTGGAAAGTAAAGCAGTCATGTAGTTGGGTCACCACAGATCACACCACCTCCACATCTGTCCCAGAATGCAAGAGCAACTTGGTTTATAACATGTTCCAGGCAGAGGACTCAGTTTGACGAAGCAGCAGGCCTGGCTCTGCCACCAGCATGCCTCATTTTGTGTCCCACCTTTGCCAAAGACAAGCCATGTGACACAGGCATCTCCAGTTCTCTGAGCCTAAGAGCCCAACTATGCCACCACTGTGCTTTCAGGACTAACAGGAGCAGAGTGTTGGTCTGTGCCATGTGCCTTTAAGTTGGGTTAGGTTCTTCAGCAACTTGGGAGCAGGGTGATGCCGGATCCTGTTTTTATGCATGTTCACCACTGTGCCTGATAACCTTGCCCTTTGAAATAGCTGTGTGTGATCCTGGAATTTCTGCCCCCATGGAGACAAACCTTTGCTTTTTTCTTTGCCAAAGCAGGCCGAGCCAGATGCAGCAGCAGCAGCAGCAGCAGGGCTATAGGTGACAGCGTGGACGGGCTGGCGGAGCCGATGTGACCCTCCGGGCCAGGAAAAGTCACCCTGCACATCTGGCACCAAAAGATCACATTTTCTAAGAACTGTTCATTCACTGATACAAGAAAAAAAAAAAGGAATTCATGATGCTGTACAGAATTTTTATTTTTAAACTGTCTTTTAAATAATATATTCTTATACAGAAACGGGTACTGTACTTCTTCCTCAGTAGTGTTTTGTGTCCCCTGCTGCTGCTGCTGTTGGGTTCTCCTGCAGACAAAGGGTGTTGTTTGGCTCCCCATGCAGACCTCAGACTCAGCGGCCAGTGTGACAAGATGCAGACGTCCATGTGAATCCTGCCTTAAGTGTCAGGATGGTGCCAGGGAGGGCCAAATGCATGTCCTGTGCTCACAAGTGGAGGAGACCTCATTGCTATGTGCGGACCAGGCCTTCTGCAGGTTGATAAGGCCATGGGGGCCAGGTGTGGCAGTGGGGTCACAAACCTGACCTTGGGGACAGGAAAGTTTGAATGTTTACTCTCAGGGCAGTGAGGACTCCACATTTAAGCCCTTGCTCTGTCCTTCATACCTGTTTTGAGGGCAGGCACTGGAGACATTCTGGTGGCACCGTGTCCTCCAGATAGTCCCAGCTTGTCACAATCCAGTCACACACTCTGCCTTCGTTCAGGCTGCTGGTCTCTCAGTTGACAAAAAGTGAGGTGCTGACTTCATCCAGGGCCGGGGGACCAACCCGGCTCCTTGGAGGGGTGGGGCCACCCCCAGGGCATCTCCACTCTGAAGCGCTGATCTTTGGAGGCCATCCTGTTATCTGAGCACTATGGACCTTTCCCTCCCAGGCTGTTTATCTCCTGGTGAGTTCCAGAATGTCACTTCCTGTCCTGGGATAACTTGTTTGGGGCCTATGAAATTCCCGCCTCTTCTTGGACTCAACTTGACACAGATGGGGACTCTGGATTCTTCACCACTTCTTGGTTTTGCTTTTGCTTTTCATTTGAAGCCTACTAAAGCTGGTACAGATGGCTTTGGCAAAAGTACAACCAAAACAGGGTGCCAATGCTAGTGTGCCAGCCTTGGTGTTGCCCAGCAGAAGTGGCCTGTGCCCTGCTCGCTGGCATTGCTTTCCTCTCTCTACCACCTCTGTCTCCACCAAACTGCACCTGGCACCCCATGGCACTGTCTCCTGAAGCTTCTCCTGGCAAATCCTGAAAGCCAGCTTGATTAGACAGAGAAACCCTCAGAAATCAGAGGGGTGTGGATCCCAACAGCCCTCAGTCCATGAGGGCATTACTGGTAGGTGATGGGAACAGGCAGTGGGGCCTGCGGTGAAGGAAGTGCACTGCAGCACGTCAGGTGCCTGGCCCCTCCTGTCTGCTCTGAGTGGAGGATGTTTGCTCTGCCATACCCTTCCACAGTGGTGTTGCACCTTGTCACAGCCCGAAAATCATGGAGCCAGCCAACTATGAATTGAAACTTCTGAAACCTTGAGCCAAAATAAACTGTACCTCCAAATTGTTTACCTCAGGTATTGTCATAGTGACAAAAAGCTAGCTAGAGCATTCTTTGTCAGAAGTAGTGGTGTATGCCTATAACCTCAGGACTCGGGAGGGGGAGGCAGGGAGATCACTGTGAGTTCAAGGCCAGCCTGGACTACACAGTGAGACTCTTGTCTTAAAAAACAGGACCAAAAAACAAAATCCATGAACCCCACTCTGAACTGCTCATGGGAAAGACCCAGGCTATGTAATCCTTATAGGAATCCAATCCCAAATGCCTCCCACCCACACACCCCCATCCATGGAAAATGTCTTCCATAAAACCAGTCCCTTGTGCCAAACACGTGAGGGAGCCGCTGCTCTAACTCACCTCAAGGTGACTTACAGGTACCTAACACAGGGTAAATACTGTGCAAATAAGGATTAAATGCTATCATTTAAGGAATAAAGACCAGAAAATGTCTATGGGTTCAGGATAGGCAGTTTTATTCTGATATTTTTGACCCAGGTTTGATTGTATACATGAAAGCAGAAACAAGGGATGTAGATAACTGACACTGCCCACAATCACAAGTATGTACCCAGATCCACATACATCACAGAATCACACATGTGAGCTACAGGCACACACATTGCTGTGTCACACAGTGTCGGGTTTTAGACTGTGCCTCATCCTGGAACAGGAGAAACAGCCAAGGCAGGATCAATGTAGACAGGCCATCTGGACGACACTACTAGGGGCACTGGCTCTGGGTGGCTGGCTGGCTGTAGAGCTGCCCACCATGAGGTAGTGCGTCTGTCATGGACCCACAGAACATGGAGCCACCAGCTCTGGCATGATGAGGTGTTTGTGCAGAAGGGAATCCTACAAAAAATGAATTCCCAGAACTGTGAACTCCCTAAGGGTAACCTTGGTATCTGGGACAGATTCAGAGCTCCAAACTCACTGAGTGAATGAGTAAGGTTGACTCTGGAGTTGTTTGCCTTAAGAATCACATAAGAGGAAAAAAAGTCAGAGTGCAAACTGTTGGAGAGGAACAGAGACCCTCCCGCGGGCATGCACACTGGAGGGATGGTGTATGCGGTGTGCAGATAGCTGCTGTGCACAGTGCCCACAGCTGTACCCAGCTGTGCTCTCACTTGGGAGATGCTGATAGGCAGGTGGCACACATTCCTTCTTGGCACAGCACTTCAGACTGGCAGTGAACATAGTAAAAACAAGGAACATTTGGGCTTTGCTCAGGATCAAGGGGACAGGTACCGCAGGAGCCAGTAGGGACCAGGCAGCACAACCTGGCACCAGAGCCTCATGCACTAAGAATTCTGGGCTGACTTCTCAAGGGTTTTTATTAGAAGTACTTCTTAGCAAAACCTCCAAATTGACATAGCTGTGGCAAGTATCATGGAACAGAAGAAAATGCCAAGCAACTGGAGTGACTGACCATCTGCTAGCTCTTGTTGTTGCCATGGGTGGTGTCCAGGGACACCTGCTTGTGGCAGGTGACTACTGTCAGGTGTGTGACTCCACAGCTCCATCTCTGTGGGCTGAGGTTGCAGCTGCCACAGTGGCATGGAGCTGAGCTCCCCACCTGCTCCCATGCTGAGGCTGTGCCAGCCATGGCTGTGTCATCAGGACAGGGAACCACGAAGTTATCTGCTCTGCAAAAGGCCTGCCAGGCTACACTTGAATCTTAGATTTCTTAACTTAAAATATGTGAACTACAGGAACTTCTCTTCTGTCTTAGTTTCCAGGGCTGCTGAGACAAATTACCATCAGGTTAGGCTCAAGAGAACAGAAGCATGTCCTCCCCCAGCTCTGAGGCAGAGACCTGCAGGCCCACACTGGCCTGAAGTTCCCAGGGGGAAACTGCTCCTTGCTCCCTACCTGTCTCTGCTTCCAGGTGTTCCGGCAACCGCTAGGTGTTCCTGGCCTGTGTCAGTATCACAGCTGCCTCACTCCATGTGTGTCTCTGTCCAAATTCCCCCTCTCTGTGAGGACATCCTACTCCAGTCTACTCTTGTCTTCACTTATTCTGCAAAGACCCTCTGTCCAAATAAGTTCCAATCCACAGGTCCCAGTTCTCAGGCCCCAAACCTATAGTTTCAGAGCAGCCCAACACCACCCATGGCACCCTGGAGATCTTAGCTTCCCATCCATAACTGATTCTTGTTTGACCTGCTGTTTTAGTAAAATAAGATCTATGACATACTCTCTATGAGGTCTTGTCCTAGTTCTCAGTTCCCTTCTGGGGCCTGCTGCAGTCTCTCCCATGAGGTCACCTTGGAGGTTTGAGTCCTGCATGGGGCAGGTGCGGCTCTGCCCATTTGTGTCACCTGCTCTTGGCCAGGCTTCCCCAAGCAAGCCAGGATCTGAGGAAGGCAGGCACCCAGCCAAGCCACCACTAACAGACCTAAGGTACATGGGTCCCCAAGAGGACCAAGGTAGCTCAGTGGGACACAAAAACAGAAAGGAAGGAAAGGTTGATCAGGAAATAGGGATCCAGGAAAACAAATCATGATTGTTGTATATTGCCTTGGCTGAACTCAAATTTGACAGTCTGCCTTTGATGACCTGGTTATGAGTGGAGGTTGCATTAGTTTGCTTTTATATCCCAAAATGTAATGTCTTGAACATGATGTTTATTGCTTCTCATAGTTTTATGGGCTGACCAGGCACATGCAGCATCATGGCTGCATCTGGCATGTGTAAGACAGCCTCATCTGTGGCTCTGGCACTCAGTGTGCTGTGACCTACAGCTTGAGTCATGCATGTGTCACCTTTCATGTGGCAGCTAACATGGCTCAAAGTGGTTTCCATCAGCCAGTGAGCATAAGTCCCAGTGCTCAAGGGATTTCAAGGCTCAGCACATGCCACCTTATCTTATGTCTGCTTGGACAAAACAAGTTGTGGAGGAGCCTAGATTTAAGGGATAGAAAAGAGACTCCACTTCCTGAGAGAAGGAGCTATGCCCTAACATTTGTGGCTTCCTTTGAAATTTATTGGATTGAAAAAGTGTGGCTTAAAAACACAACTGGGGCATTTTTTGATCATCTGTCATCAGACATGTAGCCTGATGGGCGGTTTAAGAAGCAGAGTGTGATGGACAGGGCCCAGAGGCAGCTGCGGTAGGGCAGCTTCACCTGTGGGTTCTCTGTTTGTTGCTTTCTCCCTTTCCTGGAATGCTATTGGTTGACCCCTGAATGAACCCTAGGATGGGAGAGGGATGAAGGTTGATGGAGACCGTGGTCAAGCATGTGGTCCTCCTTTACTTTAATGAGACCGTGGTCATGTTCGTGCCTGAGCACACAATTCTCCTTTGCTGAGGTGATTGTGCACGAGATCACGCTGACTATCCTGAATAAAGCTGACTTGTTTCAGAGGTTCTTTGCTCACTGGGGACAGAATCTCAGTGAGTCCTCTGAGCCACCTTCATTGGGTCTTCTCGGTCCTTTCGACTCTGACACATAATTTTACAAGACACCTCTTGAAACCTTCTCTACTATCACTCACATAACCCGCTTAGAAGGTTTCAATCTTTAGGACTCTTGACACCTTCCATGTGGTCCGTTAGGGTGTGGTGTCAATCCATTTGGCCCTATCTCACTCGTGCTCTCCCTCTCCTTCAGGGAGTTAACTGAGCACCCTTCTGGGTGTGTCTGGATGGTCCTGGAGGTGTGACCTTTTCTCCGCTCTGCTTTCTGGCTGCTAGGAACTCAGAAGCTTTAGTGTACCCTTCCACCATGATGCTCCTGCCTTGGAGCTGGCTGTCCATGGACTGAACCCCTGAAAATGAGCAAAATTAAACTTCTCCTGCCCTACCTGGGGCATGTCAGGAACTGTGTCCAACAACAAGCTTATTGACATATGGACAGGAGAGACTACCTGTGGCTAACCTGGGGCCAGCTATCATTAGCACTGATGGGGGCTGTCCCAGCCAAGGAGCATCAGGGAGGGAGAGTGTGGCTATACCAAGACTCAGGAACAGCAAACAGTGAGCAGCTTACATCTCATACTCCTTTTCCATAGAGGTGTTTTGCACAAGTTTTTGTTTGTTTATTGTTTTGTTTTGTTTTTGCAGTACCAGGGATCTTGTGCATTGGCCAGTCAGGCACACATACTGCTGAGCTGTCTCCCTGGCCCTGAAAAGTGTTATTGTTGCAAGCCATCAGAGGTACCTGTGGACAGTGTGAAATATGTGTAAACATTAACTTTGCAGCAGAAGCATGTGATTAAGGAATTCATAAAACCAAATGCAAAGTTTCACCTTGGGCTCCTCAGTGCACCCTGGGCTTCTACATGGGGAGAATGGGGCTCCCCTAAGTAACAGGAAGTTTAAAGGGGATGTAGAGCTTTCAGGCAGCTCAAAGAGAGATGGAGAATGGTATCTTCTAGGCAGGGAAGAACTTCAAATAAAACAGAGCATCCATAGGAGGTATCCCATGGTGCCAGAAGTCATGTATGCCAACGCCATAATTTTATTGAGAAATGCTCATTGCATATGGTTAGACTGGACAAAGAGGATACAAAGCATTTTGTACAATCTTGTTGAAAATCTTAACAATAGGATTTCACAGTTGGTTATTTCTGGATGCAGCTCTAATTGTTCTCCCACCATATTTTCCTCATTCTCTGCAATTAAAAATGTGCCCCTTCTTCATCAGAAGGTAGCTGTGGCACAGTACCACACACTGGTGTAGCAACGTGGCCACAAAAGCGACACCAGCTGCCCCAGAGAGCTAAGTCTCATGTGAGGGGCTGCAGTGTCTCCCCAAAGCAGCTGGCTGGACACAGGCCAGCTCCTGCAGAGCAAGCACTCAGCACCTCGTTTTTGTCTTTTTACTCCTTGTTAGGGAAACTCCACCCTGCTGTACCCAAGGCAGCCACTTGGAGGTCAAGGTGCTGCGTCCCCAGTGCAGAGCCACCTATCACTCCTAAGAGACCCACATTAATGAGCTGTGAACTGGGGGTGCACACTAGGCATTCATCATAGACTGAATGGTGCCACTTGATGGGAGAGGTGGGAGTGGAGTGTGTGTGGGTAACCATGGCAACTGAATTCAAATAACTATCTTTTCATTCACTTGGTTTGATTTTTTTTTTTTTTTTTTTTCCCTGCAGGGGCGGGTGTTTGATTTGGTTTTGTAGTGTTGGGGAATTGAACACAGGGCCTCGTGCGTGCTAGGCAAAAACATTGTACCCCTCAGCTAAAACCTCAGCCCTTTTTAAAATTTTGAGACAGGATCTCATTAAATTGCCAGGGTCCCAGCACCAAATTCTGCGTTGGCCCAGCCCTCAGGTACACTGAGGTGGCCACAGAGACAGGGCATGGTGGTGCACACTTGTAAAATAAGGGATCACTATGAGTTCGAACTGAGTAGTGAAACCCTGTACCAAATACATCTTAAATAAATAACTCAGGGTGGCTTTGAATTTTTAATCCTCCTGCCCCAGCCTCCAGAGTCACTGGTTTATAATCCTGAGCCACTATGCCTGGTTAATCTTTTTTCTGTTGGGCACCTTTAAACTCTAATCTTGCCCATGAAATTGTGAGCCTCTATGTAACTCCCAGGATGAGCTGGTAGACTGGATCACAGAATCCCACTGGGAACCTCTGCCCTGGGTCACTGGTATCCTAGTGAATGAGAATAAAGGATCAAATGGCAACATGTTGGTTATAATTCAAAAAAGAACCAAGGACAATAAAGTTTTAAAAACATCTTGGTCTCTGTTACCTCCATAGATAATGCAAAAGTAAAAAAGCAACAACAAAAAATCAAAACAAAATAAAAGCAACTGAGCAAGCAGGATTGGGATCCAAAGCCCTATACAAGCCAGGCATATGCTGTCTTGAAGAGCTGTACCCGCCCTCCAGGAGCAAATGAATAAGGGAATGAATACATAAATAGAGTATGAATAAACCAGGGTATAAATGAGTGAATGAATGAATGAATGAATGGGGTGGGGATATGGCTGAATGAACCAGGGTGCACAATTAAATGGCAGACTGGGATGTTCCTTGAGAAGCAGCCAGGTGAAGGGGCTACATTTGCTACTGTGCTTTTAGCATTGCACTAGGATGGGCTCAGGGGGAGATGGGAAGTGAGGACAGAGATAGAAGTCACTGGTTGTGGGGGAGACTCTAGGTACTTTTCAGAGCCCTTGTCTCTGCTAGGACTTCTCAGAACCCCTGGGGAGGCCTGCTTTAATCAGCTATAACAGCTTTGGCTGCTACTGCAACCAGGTGAATCATTTGTGTTAGTCTTTATGAAAAATAAGGCTGCCTCTGTGGAGAAGTGACAGGCCATAGGAGCTGGAGGGGACATTGCTGTGACTGCCAAGTGTGATTTGTTCACTGTCAGAAAGGATGAGGCGGGTGGCAAAGCAGCTCTGACAGTTCCATAACACAGGCAAGAGCTGGGTGTGGTGGTGAATGCCTGTGATTTTACTGTGTTAATAATATCCCTTAGTTACGGCAGGCTGATCAGGACTGCAATCTCTCTAGCAAGTCGATGGTGAAGCCTTAAATGGTATGATTTTAGAGCTTTAGGAAGTTCCAACCTCTCACAGAATTTGAGATTCTCTGGGGCTAAGACAAACAACTTCTCTGGTTAGCCTGTACTCATTTAGTTTTCAAAGGAGGAAGATACTGAAGAAAATGTAGAAATCTAGCAGGACCTTAGAAAATATTTTCCCAAGTAGTAAATCATGCCAATCAGGAGAACTACCTTATCTTTAGGTTGACATTTATTATAGGAATGTGGAGCCGGCAGCTGCAGGCTCCTTTTAGTTAATTGCAGTTGGAGTCAAATGTCCTCAGCTGTGGCTTTATCTTGTCCTTTGAGGTATCTCAACTTCACAAGCCAATACATGCCTCAGCAGTGACCAGTGACTTGCAGAAGTTCACATACTGAGTCTGTTGCTCATCTCCAGATGGGGGCCTAAGCCTCAGGTAAACTCACAGGTAAACATGAAAAGCCAATTGGTTAATATTAAATCCTGCTCAGAGCCACTTCATAATGGTCTCCATCATGATTCTAGTGTTCAGGAAGCTAAGGCAGGAGCATAGCCTCAAGTTAGAGGCCAACCTGGGATGCATACTGAGCTCAAAACCAGCTTGAGCCACATGGCAAGAACCTATCTCAAAACAATATAAAACAGACGAAAAAAATAGAGGATAGACTGGGAGTGGAGTGGGGGAGTCTTCCTCTCCTGGATTCTAATCATGGAGTGCTTCTGCCTCTGGGAAATGCAGCCTCCAGGGCTCTAAACTGCCCAGCCCTGCAGATGAGCACTCTGTCACCCCTGTCCTTATTTATTGGCCCTGGAGTTCCCACTGCCCACAGTGTGGTTGGTGCCAGCCTCCAAGAAATGTCTCCAGCTGCCCACCGCACCCCACTGTTAACCAGCACACGTGTGTCACAGCTTCTCCTTGTCACTGCTGAGCACAGAACCTGGGTGAATGGAGCACTTGGAGCACCCTGTGCAGCCCATGAGCTGAAGGTCACTCACTGGATACAGTTCTGAGCTGTTGTGAATACCTGCTTGAAATTTTCAGTGGGTACCTGGGAAACCTGAAAAACAGCCCAGAAAGGAGGAGTTGGAGGAGGTCATGAGGGAGGGCTCTCATGTGTGCTGGTGACAAGGACTATCACAGGCCATCAAGATACACAGTTGTTCCAAATATCACGAGTATCACAACTGCCCATCCAACTCTGGACTGGCACCACCTTTGGGGTCAATCCTATGACCACTGTGTATTAGTTCAAAACTAACTATGTAACTATCTTTCTTTTGCCTTTAAAAATGTCCCCTGGACTCAGCTTCCTTGAATGTGCTGTAGGGCCATATAGCACACACAGTCCCACTTAGCTACATGGCCCCAAAATATGTCTAAGACACAAGGAGTCATTGGATCACACAATCATCACATAATCATTCTTTAATCAATCTTCCTTTTGTTGTCAATCTAAAAATGCTCTGCTAGCCCTTTCTTTCTTCTATGATTTTTCCTGAAATATTTATAGCTGGCAAGATAGCTCCCAGCTCTGGGGAGGCTGATAATAGGATCACTATGGGTCATCTGAGCTGTGTAGTGAGACCTGTACCAAATACTAAATAAACAAATAAATAAATAAATAAATAAATAAATAAATAAATAAATATTTACAGCTTTGCACTTTAATCCACAGTCTCTTTAGTATCAGATTATGGCTAAATCGTGAGGGTGAGGTGGAGGGTCAGTTTTTGTCTCGAGAGTTCCAATTACCCCTGTACCTTTTAATGAACAGCTATCTTCCTCTCCTGAGCAGCTTTTATGACTTTGTAAAAATCAGTTCAGATGCAAGGCCCTGGGATCTGGTTTCAATCACTGAAAAAGAAAGTTTGGGCAGATTCACAGAGGTCTATTTCTGTATTCCTTTTTTCTACTCAGTCTGGTCATTTCTCCATCAATATCACATAGCTGTCATTATTCTAACTACACAAGAATTCTTCAAATCAGACAGCCTAAGCTGGCTGCAGTGGCACACACCTGTGAGTTTAGGAACTGGCAATTTGATGCAGGTCCCACCCCCAAAATTTAGCAAAACCCTGCCTCATAATGAATATTTAGAAGGGCTGTGGATTAGCTCAGTGCAAATGCCCTATGTTCAACCCCCAGTACTGGAAAAAATAAATCACATAGCTTAATTCCTCTCATTTTAAAAAATTTGGCTACTTGTATTCTATAACTTTTCACATAACTTTTAGAATTTTCTTATTTCTCTCTACAAAATTTTGCTGAAACTGTCTTAGGAATTGAAATAAACACCTATTTCAGTTCTGCAAAATTTAGCATCTTTATCATGTCAGTTCTCCCAATCCATGAACATAGTGTCTTTCCATGTACTTATCTTTTTTTTATTAGTATGCTTTACTTTTCACCATATACAGCTTGCTCTTTAAATTTACATTAAGCATCTTGTTTTTCTTTTCAGTGGCTGTAAATCTTTTTGCATATTTAACTTTAACGTCCACATGTTCTTTGCTCATTTCTCAAAACATAGTTGGTTTTCATGTGTTTATCTTGCATTCTGTGATCTTGCTAAACTAGTATTGTGGGTGAAATGAAATTTTTAGGTTTTGTTTATGAAGGGATTTTCTATGTGGACAATCAGGTCATTGGGAAATAAAGACAGTTTTTTTTTTTTTCTGACATGCATGTGTGCATGTGTATGTGTGCATGCACTGCATGTTTTAACAGGGTCTTTCTCTGTTGCCTATGTTCCCCTAGCTGGCATTAAACTCACAATCTCCTGCCCTATCTCTGAGTGTGTGGGATTACAGGTGTGCCCCATCTGGCTGTTTACATTTTATCACATTTCCCTACTTTCTTAGCCTGGCCAGAACTTCCAGCAGGACACTGAATGAAAGTGGTGAGAGCAGAATTAAAATCTTTGCTCTGTTTTTGATCTTTGGAGGTTTTTGGTTTTTGTTCTGCGATGTTCTTTATCAATTTAGAGACTTTTTTTTTTTAATGGCTAGCTGAGCCTGCCCTGGGGGTGGGGCTGGCACAGCATGTGGTACTGGGGATTGAACTGTGTTCCCTGTGGTTGCCTAAGCTTGCCTAGGCAGGTGCTTTAGACCAGTGAGCCAACTCGCCGGCCTGAGAATTTTCTTTCTATTCTTACATTTCTGAGAATTTTTTTTTTAATGGCTGGGTGTTGCATTTTATCCTTTGCTTGTTCTGCACCAACTGATATGTGCACAATTATTATTATTATTTCTTTTTTTGTATTTTAGGGGTCTACAGGGTGTTCAGGGTCTCACTACTAGATTGGACTCATAGTTGTCCGCCTACTTACAGCCTCCTAAGAGCCAGGATTATAGGCACGCGTTACCATGCCCAGTCTCAATTACTGTCTCAGCAGGCCCTGGGGACAGGGCCTGCAGACCTCGGGAGAGAACCCCTGCCCTTGAGCCTACCTGCAGGTTCTTTAATCCACTAAGCTATTTAGCCAGCCCCAATCTTTTCTTCTGTAGCTTGTTAAGGTGATGGGTTAGACCCAGTGAGTTCCAACTATGAACAGCTTTGCTTCCCAAAATAGACTGCTTGCTTACAGTGGTTTACTTTTTTTTAAATTGTGTTAAGGATTTTTGCATGTACATTAGTAAGGGATACTAATCTTTAGTTTTCCCCCTTTGTGCCTATTTTTCTGGATTTACTAACAGAGTAATATAAGCTTCATAAAATTAAGAAGCACTCCCTTTATCCATTTCCTGGTAGAGATTGTGTAGAATTGGTGTTAATCTCTTTCCCCCAGTACTAAGAATTAAACCCAGGGCTTTTAAACTGAGCTACAATCCTAGCCCCAGTTCACATTTCACATTTTGTGACAGGGTCTCCCCAGGTTTTCCAAACTGGGCTTGAACTTTTGACCCTCTAGTCTCAGCCTCCCTGGTTGCTCGGGTTACAGGTCTGCACAACCATGCATGTTTTAATTCCTCTTAAAATGTCAGCAACACTTCACTAAAACCATCTGGGGATAGGAATTTATTTGAAAGAGGCATGTTTTAATTATCAATTTTGTTTAATAGTTCAATAGCTATTCAGATGACCTACCTCATAAATTTGTGTTTTTTCAAATAATTGGCCCACTTCATCAAAGCTGTAAAACTTACTTATGTAGAACTGCTCACAGTGTTGCGTTAGGCTCTTCTGCATGTCTGTGGACTCTACAGTGACAGCCCTATCATTCCTGATCTTGGTAACATGTGTCTTCTCTGTCAGCCTTGGTAAAGGCTTATTTACTTTTTCAATCTGTTCATTGATTTTCTGTATTGCCTGTTCATAATTTCTTCTCGTACCTTCTTTCTTTGCTTGAGGTGTTAGGGTTCATTTTGTTCATTTTTGTTGATGGTGAAGCCTAGATTATTGACTTAAGACTTCTTTATCTCTCCAAATGCAAGCACTTAGTGCTTTGAATTTCCTTCTCTACTCTGCTATAGTAATGCGTTGCCCCACAGATAAATTTGATGTGTTGTTTTCATTTTCACTCAGTTCAATTTCCTTTGAGACTTCCTCCTTGACTCTTGGATCATTTAAAACTAAATTATTGGCTGGGCACAGTGGTGCCTGACTATAATTCTGGCTGCTCTGGAGTCTGAGGCAAAAGAATGGGTAGGGTGTCACAAGCCTGTATCCCAGCACTTCGGAGGCTAAGGCAAGAGGATTGCTGCAAGTCTCAGGCCAGCCTGGACAACTCAGACCCTTCCTCAAAATAAAAGTTAACAAAACCATAGCTCCTTTACACTTGCTGAAATACAAACGTGTTCTTTGACACTAGAATCAAACCAGATGTCAAAGAATGAAAAGACAGCAGGGAAATTTTTAAACCACCAGTGACAGTAACCTATTTTGTTTTTGGTTTTTGAGGTACTAGCAATTCAACCCACAGGCTTATACATCCTAGGCTTGCACTGTGCCACCGAGCTACACATACCAGACGCTCCCAAAAGTGTTTCACTAATCTCTTCAGCTGTCCTGAAGCCAGTCAAGTTGATACTGTGCTGTGTCACCAGGTCAACTCCGATACAGAACGAGAAACTGGGAATCCAGAGTTACAGAAGGGGCAGGGATGGAAAAATCCGTAAGAGAGAAATGGGGGAGGGGATTCTGGCCAAAGCCACCTAACAAAGTTCCTACTAAAATCATGCTGGGGATACAGGAGACCCTGAGGAGGCACTGCTCAGGCATCCAAAGTAACAGCAAGGGCAGGGTTTTCTTACTAATTCTTAGGAGAGTTCTTGCTGAAACTGCATGATACAAGATGTGTGTGGATGGGTCCAGGAGACAGTCAGAACCCCAGAGAAGACAGGCAAACAGAGGATTTGTCACAGGCCATAGAGGAAAGAGATGGTTTGGCCAAGCATAGGACAAGTCTAAAGGGCCACCAGGTTGTGGTTGGGGACCACACTAGGGACCTTGCACTCACTTGCAAATCTTGGTCCTCTACAGGCAGCTGACATGAAAGTTTCAGATGGCACTGGAGACATCCTTGTGGTATAGTGGCAGGTGTGCCAAGTGGTCAGGGCAGCTGACAGGTGCAAGTTCCAAGCTCCAGGACCTACACTGCAAAGAGCACACTGTGGAGACGGGGCAGCAGATGTCTTGTCTTCAGGATACAGCAGAGGCCCAATTCTCAGGGAAAGAAGATAGCCATCTGACCCAGGAGCAGGGAGCAGGGAGGATTCCAGGACCTGGGCATAGGTGTTGCCCTGGAAGAAGGGTGAGGCTGTTTGTGGGCCTGTATCCACGTTGGCTACAGTACAAGGCAGAGTTGTGCTTCTGGGAAGTGGGCACAAGACCTTGGAGCTAAGCAGGACAGGAACCAAAGAGTACTCCCCGTGCTGCAGCCCCCAAGGCTAGAGCAGCAGAGCCCTATGCTGCACCATGAGGTCCATGACAACCATGACCTACAGCCTGCTCCTGCCCAGTGGATGGCCTCCTGAGCATTTGAGGACATGATGGTTCTGGCCTGGGCACAGGACAACATTCAGATCTTTCTTCACCTATCTGTAGCTCTTTGGTTCAGAACACACATTTAAGAATTTAGGACTGGCAAGAGATAAAATTACCTCAGTAGAATAAGCGCTTGTCTGGGAAGCACAGGGGCCTCAATCCCTGGCTCCTCGCACACACACACACACACACACACACACACACACACACACACACGAGAGAAAATTACAACAAATTGCTATTAGCATAAAAACCAGGTGTGGTGGCACATGCCTATAATCTCAGCACTTGGGAGGCTGAGGCAAGAGAACTGGTGCAAGTTCAAGACCAGCCTCAGTTAGAAAAAGTGAGCTCAAGGCCAGCCTAAATTGCATAGCGAGACCCTATCTCAAAGACAGAAAAAAAAAAAAAAATCATAAAATAGCCAGGGATGGGGGTGCATGCCTATAATCCCCATACTTGGGAGGCTGAGGCAGGATTGCTATGAGTTCAAGGCCAGCCTGGAACTCAGCAAGATTGCATAGCCTCCAAAATTAGTACAAAGATTGCACTGGATTTTTTTAAAATTCCTTTTGCTTTTGTGCCAAGGATAAAACTCAGGGCCTCATGCATGCTAAGCACATACTGTATCACTGAGCTACAGCCTCAGCTCTGAACTGGAAAGCATCCTATTCTATATGAAATAAGATGAAGTTCCAATGAGCTGAGCAAAGGAATTGGCTTCTTGAGTTTTTTACTTTGTTATTTTTGTCCTTAGTTGGTTTTTGTTTTTTTGAGAGTCTCACTATGAAGTTCAGGCAGGACTTGAACTTGTAATGATCCTCCTGCCTCAGCCTCCCAAATTTTGAGATCATGGTTATATACTCCTATGGCTGGCTAGGAGTTGATTAGGGCAAGGCCATAGCAACAGGGGTGCCCTCACTGTGTGGATGGGGGTGCCCTGGATTCTCCTGGTTTACCCTAGAAGCCCATGCATCTCTGAGCTGTTTGCTGGCATGGCACTTAGCGATGTGACTCCCCTGTGGGCTAGTTATCACATAGGGCCTGGGCAAGGGCACTGGTCTGAATCAGTGAAGTCCACAGATTTTGTTGAACAGGACGTGCTGTGCACTAAGTTGGCCCCTTTAGCTTCCTGTGAGCGCTCTGATCCCTGGTAACACTGTCCATCCTGAGCCTGGCTGCGTCAGATATTAACATGTGCTCCACGTGGTTTGGTGATCATGTCCGACAGTGTGTTTTCCTCCATTCTTTTACTTTTAACCTGTGGTGTTCTGTTAAATTAGGGTTTTTTTTTTCTCTTTTGTTTTTGAGAGTCATAATGACGTAGTTCAGGCTGACCTCAAACTCATAGCCATCTTAAATGAATTGCATCTTATACAGTATGATTTTTTTCTCTTTTTTTAATTATTATGGCTGGCTCAGCCTGCCCTGGGGATGGGGCTGGCACAGCATGTGGTGCAGGGGATCGAACTGCAGTCCCTGCTATTGCCTAAGCTTGCCTAAGCAGGTGCTTTAGACCACTGAGCCATCTCGCCAGCCAGGAAGATGTTAATTTTTAAATAATTTTTTAAAACCCAACTAAATATTGATTCATTGACACAAAATGGCTAGTATAAGGAGTACTATGAACCAGATACAGCTAAAGAAAAATTAATACACTGGAAACTGGCTCAGTCATGTAAGGAGATGAAGGTTTAAAAAATGCTAAAGAAATCTTCAGCATAAGGGAGAAAAGGAAGCTCCTATTGTTAATAGGTTGGGACAGGGTCTCCCTATGTATTTCAGGCTGGCCTTGGACTTACTATGTAGCCCAGTCTTGTCTTGAGCTTCTGGTGGTCCACTTGCCTCAGCCTCCCAACTCCTAGGTTCCAGTATAAGTAGTTCTCATATAGAACAAGGAAAAGAATAAAGTGTGAAGGACAACACTGAGAGAGAAGCAATATTCCCAGACTTTTTGTATTTAGTTAAAAGCAAACCCAAACTACAGTGGTTAGGTTTGGGGTTTGATTGCTATTTATTAAAAACTCAAAATAAAAGTTGGTCAAACACGATGCAGCTTTTTCTCATATTGTCTAAAGAGAGCCAGTTGGGAGGTCAAAGGCTAAGTGAGGTCCTGGCTGTTCTCTCAGCTTCTTGGAGGCCTAAGGGTCACCTGAGTTACCGAGGCAAGTTCACTACTCACATCCCAGCCAAGCCATCATTGATATGGCAGGTGGAGCAAGGTTACCCTGGGAACCTGCTGGGACAGTTGTACTACTTGGCACAGATGGCAGATTCCTGCCAGGTGCACTGCCATTTTAGTGGCTTCCTGCGACACAAGACAAGTGGTAGTTAATACTCTTGTTTAGTGCTGGAAGATTTTAATTCTGTGTCTGAGCTTCCTGTTTCACCAGAGATACAAGTCCTCTGTTTCTGCTTCTTGATACAGGCCAACCAGATGAGGAAGGTGCAGGGGATCTGAGCCTGTCACAGTGACAGTCAGCACTTCACCAGTGGTGGGCAGGAGCTTCCAAACCATGGGGAGACCAGGCTGCATCCCTGCAAATCTGAATTGAGGGAACAGGTGGACTCCTGGGCTGGTCACCATAGATGATTTTTTATTCCAATTGCTACAATGAATACTTGTCGGTTCCCTTGCTAACCACAGGGACCAGCCAAGGAGCCAATATCCACAGCTACTTACACACACTCATTCTCCAAGGCATCAATCACCTTATCCAATTGCTGACCTGGACAAACCCACTCTACATACAGCATCCAGTCTGATCCTCACTATCCAACCCTTACAGAGGATCGAGCCACAATATCATTATGAAATATCACTACAATTCAGGGGTGGGGGGGTGCTTTACTGAAACCTCCCTTTTCCTTAGCAAAGGGTCACTGGCCCATCCCTGTTCTTTCTCTTCTCTCCTTTGCACTGTCCCCTCCATCTCTGGTTTAGCCTTCCTTTTTTCTGTTCCAGTGATCATCCTCATTCCTGTCACTATGCCCACAGATGCACTCTGCTGTATGCTTTAGAGCATGGAGATCTTACTGGTGACAGAGGCATGGCTGTCACTGCTCCCTGAACCTCCACCTGCGAGTAGTTATGCCACGGCCAACACTGCAGTTCCACACATACAATAACTGACCTCGTACCTGCTTGTCTTCGGTATTTTGATGTAATTCCAAGAGGAGGTAGAAGTGGGTGAGCAGCCCTGTCAGGAGTTGTTGTACTTCCCCACTGAAATCCTGATTTCACTCCTTCCAGCAGCCAAGGAGCATCCATCTCCTCCCCAGCCTTGTGGGTGGAGTGTACTGGTCCTTTTAGCTAAATTTTATCAATCTGGCCAGATCTGGTCCTGGGTCTCTTGACTTACTTTGAGCCTTTAGATGTGACTTCACAAAGAGAGCTCTCTGAGGTATATGCTTATGCTGCAAATATTTTCTGCCAACTTTCTTAGCTTAGTTTTATTTCCTATCATGCAACTTTTTATCTGTATCGTCAAACTTGTCCATCTTTTCTCTAATTGCCCCTGCATTTTGAGTTATATTTTCCTAACACAGGAAATCCTGTTATTTTCTGCCAGTATTTGTATGCCTGCATTTTTCACCACCTGATCTGGTTGGAGTTCATTCTTGTGAAGGGAGATGTGGATCTAATTTTATCTTTATCCAATGGCTGCCCAGTTTTGTATTGGGGTTCAAACTCAGGACCTTGCACTTGTCGGGCAGATGCTCATACCACTAAGCTATCTCCCTGTCCCAATGGCTGCCCAGTTGTCACCATACTTTTTAGAAGATTAATCTCTGCCTGGTGATCTATGACACCTGTCATTCACGGAGATTCCACACAGGCTTCTAACACAGTATTCATCATGGAGGTCTGATAGTGGATGCTAATGTGACCAGGGTTAGTCCCTCATTACAGCTGTGTTTTCCTATTATTTTTTTTTTTTTTTTTTCTTTTTTTTGAGACAAGGTCTCACTATAGGGCCTACAACGCATGGTCTCAAGCAATCCTCCTGCTTCAGCCTCCCAAGTAACTAGACTACAGACACTCATTTTCTAGGTATTTTTGTATCTTTGTTTTTCCATATAAATTTCAGAGTCAGTTTGCCTAACTAAAATAACCTGCTGATCTGAGACTGCATGCACGTAAATGGCATTCAGGGAGAATGTGCATGCTTATGTTTAGCTTTCCCATCAAGAGCAAGGGATGTCTTTCCATGTGTCCAACTCAATCTTTTTTTCTAACTCAATTTTCGTGTCTTTATAGATTTAAAATTTCATTGTACAGGTCTGCACATTTCTTATTAAATTTGATGTTAAACAATTTCTGCTGCTGCTATCATAAGTGGACTTTTTCTCTATATTACTGTCATGATTTTTATCTCCACCTACTTCACTTAATGTCATCATAGCTCTCCAGGCATCCAGACTGGTAACCATCACATCCTCTGCAGAAATTTTCCTTGTTATGGGCTGTGCCCTTGCCTGTGTCAGCGAGGACCCCTGCTGGTACCAAAGAGGAGAGGTGGGCATGCTTGTTTTACTTAATCTTACAAGAAATGCAGCCAGTATCTTCATACAGTGAGTGAGCTTTAGGACTCACGGATGTATATACTCTACCATGTCAAGAGCGTATGCTGGCCAAGCATGGTGGCACACACCTGCGATCTCAGCACTTGGGAAGCAGATGTGAGAGGACCGCTATAGGTTGAGGCCAGCCCAGGCTACACAGTGAGTTTAAGGCTAACATCAACTACACAGTGAGCCTCTAACTCAAAAAAAAAGAAAAAGATATTCTACAAGCGGCTAATAGCATAGCAAGCAGAGACTCTTTTGTACTTTCCCCTCTGAAAATAAGTTTGTAGATATTCTTAATTTTGTTATACTTCAAAGCAAGTTTCACCAAGTAGAGTGGTGCTTGCCTGAAATCTCAGTACTTGGGAGGCTGAGGTAGAAAGGTTGCAATAGGGTTAAGGCTATCCTGTGATACAAAGTGAATTCAAGGTCAGCCTGAACTACATAATGAAAGCCTGTCTCAAAAAGATCCCCCTCCAAAAAAAAAAAAAAAAAAAAAAAGGTTTCATGCTCTGGAACAAAGCTCCACCAGGAAGCTTGATGCACAGGATTCCAAAGCTGGGCTCTGGTTGCTGGGCTCACTAGGCATAGAGCAGCATGCTGGCACCCACTATCCCCACTGTTCAGGTCACAGGAACAAAGTTCCAGGAATGAGGCATTGGAGTCTATGATCTTAAGACCAGGTATCTCAAAAAGCCTTTCCTCAAAAAACAAAAACAACAGAGATCAGGGCAGCATTAGTCTCAGGTGCAGTGGAGTACAGTCATGTGTGCTCAGGCTGTGTGAACAATAGATTTTTGCGATGTTATCTTTCCTGACCTGGCCCTCAGCCTATGGAGCAGAGCCCTGCTCTGGGATCCATGCAGACAGCTTCATTTGAGTTTTTCATTTCTTTGTCATGGAACTGGAACCAGCAAAAACCTAAAATCAAAGGTAAGGCCTGCAATTCTCTGCTTTAAAAATTGGTTAAGTGTATTCTTAAGAATCCTCTAGAGACTCTGCTTCCATTTCATAGGGAAAGATGGGCTAGAGAGAGGTTTTTTTAATGTATTTAGTACAGAGTCTACAGGGTCTCACTACACAGATCTGACTTGTAGTGGTCCTCCTGATTTTAGCCTCCCAAGCGGTGGGGTTACAGGCCACACCCAGTCTCATTAACTGTCTCAGTGTGCCCCAGGGGCAGGGCCATGGCCAGCATGGTACTCCAGGAATCAAACTGGTCCCTGTGCCTGCCTAAGCAGGCACTTTAGTCCACTGAGCTATCTGGCCAACCCTGGAGAGTTTTAAATCTCCACAGAGAAATTGGTCTTCCCAGACCTCTACCTCCTACTGCCTGTGGCCACCCCAGGGTCTTGTCTACTCCAGGAGGGCTTACCACAGGCAGCTCAAGGGAGGCAACCAAGCCAAATTCAATACAGGGAAACTATAAACAAACTGCTGACACAGGGAGGAAGACATACGGAGAATCAAGCTGTGCTATTGTTCATGTGCCAACTCCCCAAGATGAATACAATCATTATGTATTGCAAACACGGACTAATAAAAAATTTTAAATCTATTAATAACATAACTGGACACGGTGCCGCATGCCTCTGATCCTAGCACTGGGGAGGCTTAGGCAGGAGGATCAAACGAAGTTCAAAGTCAGACTGGGGTCAACTGGCAGGGGAAATACCATGATCACAAAATACAAATCCATTCATCACAATAAATAGTACACATAAGAACTAGACAGCAGATCCAGTTCTTCCTGTGCTCACAGAACCCTCCAGCCAACACACAGAGCGTGCATTCATCCAATGAACATAGCAATCACTGTGCTGTGTTTTCATTGTGAAATAAGCCCCACCAGCCTAGGAGAAATGCAGTCAGCAAAACGTACCCTGAGACTGCAACACAACTCACAAAAAAGTCTGCGGGAAAATCTCAAGACGAGCAGAGGTCAGCCACACTGCATAAACCATGGATCAGAGAAGCCACAATGGAAGCCAGACAGGAAGTGGTGCATGTTGACACTTATGTGCGATAAGGTAAGTAGGGCCCCAGAAAAGGACCAGGAAGCTCGGCCCGCCAGCATCCTTTTGGCTGGCTTGCTCATATGCCGCAGGCTTCGGAGTCTCCTCACAACCTAGAAGTTGGCTTTGCTCAGGGTCAGAAATCCACACAAGGTTGCTATGCAGAGATCAAGTTCAGGTCTGGATGCTAGAGAGCTCCACATGCCAGTCTCCAACTCCCACTCTGCTTTTGCAACTAAGTACAATTACTCAGGGTACAGATCTCACAAGATGCCTGCAAACACTGCCATCTAATTTCACATTCTGTACTCAGGATGAGCTTGCAAGGCACACACATGCACATTCACAGGGCAGCAACTCCTTCTACATCATCAAGTTGGCTTCCCTACCCATCAGCTCTGCATTCAGATTCAGCCAATGTGGATCCAACTACAGGGAAGGGGCTGTAATGAAGTCTTCCTGTTTCACCAGTGTTTAAGTGATACAGTGCAACTGTCTTTTATATAGCATTTATACTACACTGGATGTCACAAGGAATTAAGATTTAAATCACACACAAGGTATGCGGGGGTTAGATGCAAACAGGCCAATCTGTACAAGGGGTTTATGCATCCAAGACTTTGGCATCTGGGGATGGAGAGGATCTTGGAGGCAATCTCCCCAGGACACGTATGGACAACTATATATACTCAACAGAAATGCTAATACAGGTAGCATATGCCTGTAATTCCAGCACTCCGGAAGCTGAGGGAGGAGGATCGTTGCAAGTTTGAGGCCAGCCTGGGCTACAAAATGAGCTCAAGGCCAGCCTGAACTACATAGCAAGACCCTGTCTCAAAAAGACATAAAACAAAAGCTAACCACAATGCTCGTGACTATGCTGGTTTAGATCTGGGGCTCCCCAAAGCCTTGTGTTCAGAAGGTGATCAAGTTCAGCAGCCAAATATGCTGTTAAGAGGCAGGGCCTGGCTGCAGTCACTGGAGGCATCACCTGGAATGATCTTGCCTCCCTCCTAGCTCCTCTTGGTCTTCTGGCCACCAAGGCACGGTTTACTCCCCTTCTGGCCAGACCCTCTCCACTGCCAGCTCTGTATTTGAGTCACTCATGGACTGTAACTCCTGAAACTATAAGGCTAAATAGACCTCTCCTCTCTTAACCATGAATCCTGTACTGTCTCCCAGCAATGTGGAATGACTAAGCTGATGACAGCCTATCCCTACCTACTGGCTGAGATTGGGAAGCTGCGCCAATGCCCACCAGCAGACTGGATATGTTGCACATCTGCACAATGACAGCAGAGCAACAAGGGAATGCTTCCTAGGCCAACGGTCAGGGCGTCTCACAGAGCTGAGCAAGAAGCCAAATCTCAAAAAGTAAACTGAGGTCAGAATGAAGGTTGGGTTGGCCACTGACTGAGGAGGAGGGAACACAGGGATGTCCTTAGCAGGTAGTGACACTCCCAATCACACACAATACTGCAATCCAAGGAAAAACAAGGAAGTTCCGAGAGCTAAGAATGGCGAGATTTCCTTTAATGAATGAAAGACTTTAGAACAAAATCCAAGGAATGTCCTCAAAAGGAAAATATAAAGGAATTAAAAGGGAACACAAAATAGGTATGTAGATTAGATAACATTCAAGGGGATATGCAGGCTAATAAGCCTTCCCAGAAGATGTGGAAATAGAAACCCGTGAATGAGGAAACCGCTCTGACCCAGTCTGTTAAGCAATAGCTCTGATAATAGGGTAGTGACACAGGACTGAGGAAAGGAGAAAAATGGGGTGAGGCTTTAGAAGCAGGACTTTTAAACACAAGACAGGTAGGACTCAGGTCAACCTACTATAAGAAATTCCTGAGGGCTGGCCTGATAGCTCAGAGGACTAAAACACCTGCTTAGGCAGAGCACAGCAGTTGGGTTCCTCTGGAGTGCCGTGCGGGCCCTGCCCACGGGGTGTGCTGAGATGGTGATTGAGACTGGGCGTCACGATGCGTGTCTGTAATCCCAGCACTTGGGAGGCTAAAAACAGGAAAATCACTATGAGTCTGATCTACGTAGCGAGATCCTGTAGAGCTGGTAAACCCTGTCCTAAATACAGAAAGAACAAAAACAAAAAACAATTATTGGATCACAAGGATATGGGCATATAAGCTACAGGCAGGAACCAAGCCCACAGTCAGATCTACACCTAAGGACCCCAAAGAGCTGAGGGCCAAGCAGGAAATAACACCTGACCCTTGAGCCAGTGAGCCAGAGGTGGCCACAGAAGCACCGAAAGGAGAGCACAAAGGAGGTGCTAGACCCCTAGACCTCTTGTCCACTCACACTGGCTGCAGGTGCCACTATGTCCCCGGGCTCCAGTCTCCCCTTTGTGGCTCCTTGCACTGCTGTACAGCTAGGAGCCTCCCAACTGGATAGCTCAGCAATGCCCTGTGCTGAGCCCTGGAGCCAGATCCTCATTCTACCTAAGGGACCATAGAGGTGGTCCAGGGTGAGGGCTGGGTGTCACAGGTGTGCTCTCAGTCTGGCCCAAGGAAACATATGACAAAGGACCAAGATGGGAGAACCAGGGACCAACAAACAGAACAGCCTTTTCTAAAGAAGTAACCAGTACACTATTTTTTTTGAGACAAGGTCTCACTACATACTTTAGGCTGGTCTCAAACTTGCAGTGATCCTCCTGTTTTCAGGCTTGACTAAAAATTCACGATTCTAAAGGGAACTTAAAATGGGTCAGGAAACTTCTCTGTGAACAGCACACATTGAATACTGCAGGCCAGGCATCCTCTGAGTCTGTCGCATCTCATTCCTGTGGTCATAGCACAGAGCAGAGCAGCTGTGTCCAGAATTGTACAGTATTTCCAGACCCTGAGCTTTGAACACGATTTTCACATCATGAAGCAAGTAATGCCTGGCTCCCATCAAGCAATGGGCAAAATCTGGCCCACAGGGTTCAGGCTGCAGATCCATCCATGCCTATGTGTGGAGCCAGGCATCCAGCAGGCCACCTCTGAGCCTCATCTCTATCCCTGAGGAGCTCTATATTAAGTCAGGGCACCAGCAGACCAGGCCTACATGTCTCCTAAATCTAAGACCAGCTCACTATTGAGAACAGGTGCTATGCAGATGCCACAGTCTACAGGGTGTAGACCGATCCACCCTTAGCTGGGAAGGGAGCAGCCTACCAGTTACCAACAGCACTGTCCTCAGATGGTGATGGGACACAAGGCACTTAGGAAATGGAGGTGTGGCAGCCTCGCATCAGGACAACTTCTGATGCGAGAGTATCATGCAGTACCAAGACAGGGACAGTGGGCAAAGCCTGGCTCTGGTAATCACGTCTAGGCACTAGCTACAGCTGTGCACGCACCAAGGCGCTTAAGACTGTATACCAGCTGCATTCAAAACCCAGTCCACAGAGAAAGTACTTATTTACTGCTGGATAATTGGAACCCAGTCCCTACAGTGTGCACAGAACAAAGTCATAGACCCAGAAAGCCAAGGGGACCATTATCAACTGTCCCTCACCATGGCCCAAGGTGCAGGCACCTCAGCAGGGTCCCCTCCAAGTTCAAGGACAGACAGGACACTTGTGCACAGCCCAGACTGTGGAGGTCACCATGGAGCCAGTCATCACAGGCAACTACTAATCATGGAAACCATGCAGAGTCATAAAGTCACTGACATTCACCTGTAAGATTCAGTGGCTGCTATGTGGGGCACTGCCTGGAGATGGTGGCAGCAATGGCCTAACAACTCAGTGGCACCTGCAGATTTCCACAGAGGAAGCTACATCTGATGAGGATGGCCAACATGGACAGCAGTTGGGCACAGAAGAAACCTGAGCCACTGGGAGCGTGAGCACACAAGAGAAATGCTCACAATGCCTGCCCACCAGAAAGGCTGGCACAGGCAAGGGCCTGTTCAGGGACCAGAGTCCAAACAGCATAGCTGAGCCAGCAGGAGACTCCAGCTGTCCTCAGGGACAAGGAAAGCCAAGAGCTGCCCCAGGTTGAAAGTCAGCACCCCAAGGCTGCCCGCCCATGCCGTGTCTTCTTGGTTTGTCCTGGGACACCTGGTGGAGGGCTCCGCTGCCTCTTCTTTTCTTGTTGCTGCTGTAGCCTCTCCTCCTTCTTCTTTAGATAGGAGCTCATGTTGTCAAAGGTAGCCTTGTAGAGACCACAGAAGCCATTATCCACAGTGGCAGAGCCTATGACAAGGACAAGAACAATGCCAGGTGGAAGAGCAACTCAGGACTCAGGACTCAGCTTCTGTCAGGGCCCCAAACAGAACTTCTGCAAGGCCCTTCCAGGACAAGGAGGCAGTGTGATGACAACCCAGATTCCTAAGTGGACTTGTAGGGGGCCCAGAGGAACATACCCAAAACACTGGTTAGACCTGGGTCCTGCTATCAGAATGTGGCTGAAGGGATGGTGTGGGAATGAGGAACCAAGAACAGAAGCATGACTACCATCCATGGGCACCTTGCTCACCTGGCAGAGAACCCACCCAGGCTGTAAATGGGCACTTCATCTGGGGACATCTTGGAAAGCAAGGGAAGGCTGAGCAGGAGGATGGTGCTAGGCAGTGAGAACTGCATGTAAGGGTCCAGTGGGTGGCCATGAGGCCACCTTGAAGGGGCTGCTGGATAAAGCAGATCTGGATGATGCAGCAAGGTGGAGAGCTTAGGTGCTGACTCCACTCTGCCTCCAACCACAAGAGGGAGAAGCCAGCATGTCACCCTCCACACCTCACAGAGGACATCCAGCCACCCTGGCACATAGCTTGGAAACCCAATTTAAGTTCAAATCCCTTCAGACTACAGAGAGCCCTGACTGTTAACTGGAGGTGAGCCTGGCTCCCCAAGGTTTCTTCCTAGCAGCATGATCTTTCCTTCAAGGGAAGCCTGGTCTGAATGGTCCTGTGGCTCTGGCTCCTGGCATGGCCTGGCTAAGACCTCATACTCACCCTCAGGGCCACAAAGCCTCTTCCCTTACTCAACACTTCCCACTGGTCTACTTGGTCCTGCAGAGCCACAGCAGCACCCAGGGCTCCCGGTCTCACCTTCCAACACTGCCCAGCTGCCTCGGAGATGATCGCAGAGTCTCTGGGACACAGCACTGTCAGGATCAGGCTGGAGGTGGCAGGGTAGCCAAGGTAAGAGGCAAGACAGACATCAGTAGTGCCTGCCTCAGCCTCAGCAGCCTCTCTACTCAGAGGAAGACCAAAGGGTTTAGGGAGACCAAGGCAGGTGGCTAGAGGGCTCTGGTAACGTGCAGAAATTTACACATTTGCCCAACCCACTGTGACCCCACAAAAAAGATAGAATATTCCCACGGTAGTGAGGACTGTGTGCTCTCAGGGTCCCTTGAGGCTGAGGTTGAGCCACTGAGCCTATACTCATGAAGGGCACACCCAGTACTACTTCATCAGTAGAAAGACATGTGGGGCAGGACAAGGTAATAGATCATGGCAGGGACAGGCCAGCTGAAGCCCAGCTATCGCCCTGGATCATGGGCCTGGGAGCAGACACTGTTAGGTGGGACAGGACTCAGGGAACAAGAAAATCAAGGCTGCTACCCCACCACTGGCCTGCAAGACAACAGGCCCCTGACACCCAAAATAACAGCCTTACCTGCCACTGGCCACCCACAGGCCTCCAGAGTGCAAGGGGCGCCTCATGACAGTCCTGAAGGACCCACAGCCCCTGTGCCTCCTCAAATGCAATATCCCACACATGATGTAGGAACTTCAGCTGCTGTTTAAACACCAGTTGCTGTCTGCAGGCACTGAGCTGGAACACGAAGACCACTGGAAGGCTTTCCAGGGGAGAGAGGATCAGGACAGCAACCAGAACGCAGGCTTGTCTTAGCCCTTACCAGTCCCAACCATGAGACAGCCAAGCCAGGAGCCCAGCTGAGCCACTCAAACCACTCAGGAAGCATTGTTCAGCTGCAGCCACCCTCAGGTATGACCATTAGGTGGTGCTAGCCTCATCAGTGGGCAGGAAGACCCTGGGATGAGATGACTGGAAAGCCAGGTTGGAAAAGACCCTCACTCCCTGGGGGAGTCTGAGCCCATGGTACTCCACAGGTCTCTTCCCAGTAGACCCTGGTCCAGAACCATCCACCCACCAATCCCCTCCCACAGGCTCACCAGTCACACAGAAGTGCCACACAGCTCTCCTGGCTCCAGAACGCAATCCTGGACACGGCAAACCTCTGCGGGAAAAAGCACTGCCTGTGCTCATTGAGGAGGACAGCAGATCCACAGGCACTAATAAGCCGAGTGGGGTAGGAGGGCTATGGCTGCCACCCCATTCCCCCATCATGCCCACAGCCTCTCAGTGACCCTAGCTGGCCTCCAGAGCCTGGTAGGGCCTTGAAACACAGAACAGGTGGAATGACAAGAAGACAAGAGCAGAGTACACAGAACAAAAAGGGGTGATGACGCCAGACACAGTCTCCCGTTACAAACAAAGGACCCTCAGAGGTCCCATACCCCAAAGCACTGAAAGGCCCACTGCTACTGCACTCCCAATTGGCTTGCAGAGGGCAGAGGCCTTGCCGCCCAGTGAGAACCAAGCCTGCCTGTGGAGGATGTAAACTACCTTGTGTGTGACTACCTTGTGGGCCTAGGGCTCAGTTGGCTCCTGCAGTCTGGCCAGGCCACAGGGCTGCCCAAGCCAGGCCATAGCATAGTGCAGGCTGGGATGGCTCTGTCCTCACCTGCTCACAAAGCCCACATCTGAGTTTTGGTAGCTGCTAAACAAGCCCCACTTTTTTCTACTCCCAAGTAGAACTCAAGGACTTCCTGTAAACTAGGTACAGAAATACAAATAAGGCCAGGTATAAATTACTTACCACCTATATGACCAGATACCTTCCAAATACGAAAACTGCACTTTTCTCCCAAGCTAGAAGCCTACATCAATATCCAAGAAGTGTTTCTGATGGCTACATGGTTTTCCTCACACAACCAAACATCCAAAGTGAGCCCTGTGAGCCCCAGGCCCTGAGCCCCAAGTATAGTATATGACTACCTTGTGGCCCTCAGGCTCGGCTGGCTCCTGCAGACTGGCCAGGTCACAGCAGTGCAGCTGGCGGCCGTTCCTGTACTCCCAGAGCCTCAGGGTGCAGTCCTGCACAGACAGATGTGTTAACACATGGGGCCTCAGGGGATCCCCAAAGGCACAAAGGCTCCCAGACAAGAGGTACAGGACACTGATGGTGGCCACATGTGTTCAGTGGAAGTTCCCTCTGTGACAGCCGTGGCTGCCACCATGAATTTAAGGCCTTCATAAAGACACAAAATATCCAAAAAATAGACCACCGTGGCAAAATAAGCATAGGACCCATGACGACTAGACCGTCACTGGCTAGGAGGTCAAAGTACACATAGAGATGTACACACATTTCAGTGGTCATGCATATACATGGGAGAAATGTGTAGGGCTAGTATGTGGTACCCATGTCATTTTACTGGTTAAGAACAGGTGACCACAGCAAACCTCTTTGATAATTGCCAGAATGTCAGGGATTCAGGAAAGGGCCACAGTGCACTGGACATAATTCCAAGTACAAAATAATATTCACCACAGTGTTGCTTAAGACAGGAGGACAGAGAACCTACACATGCACAGAGGCCATGAACAGGGCAGCACCCTGGGCGTCCCCAAGGCAGAGGATGAGCCCTGCTAAGCGGGTACCCCAGGCCCACAGCCACCTGCCAAGACTTGCTTCTGACTGAGCTAGCCACATGCATAGCTACATCTCTGAGAAAAATGATGACTTCATGCTTGACACACACAAGCAAGACCACGATGAATGCGGGCAGGGAAACTTAATGATTAAAAGGAGGTGAGAAATCCCAGCATGGACAGCCCAAAACAAGAACCCTCTGAGCCCATGAAAGACCACTGGAGGTTAAAAACAGTGGCTTAAAATACCCTCAATATAATGAAAACTTCCACAGAAGGTTGGAAGATAAAGATGAAGTAATTGCCTGCTTAGGCAGAGCATAGCAGCCAGGGTTGATCTCTGGCCTGCTATGCTGGCCCTGCCCCTGGGGCATGCTGAGACCTGAGATAGTGATTGAGACTGGGCATGGCACCTGCCTATAATCCCAGTACTTGGGAGGCTAAAAACAAGAATCACTATGTCCAATCTACATAGTGAGGCCCTGTATTAAACACCTCCGCAAAAAAAAAAGGATGAAGCAATCTCCCAAAAAGGAGAAGGAGAACAGGAGTGAAGTTGACCAGGAGAAAAAAATTAGAAAATTAAAGCAATTCAACAACAGATTAGGGGCTGGCGAGATGGCTCAGTGGTCTAAAGCGCCTGCTTAGGCAGTCACAGGGACTGCAGTTTGATCCCTGCCACCACATGCTGTGCCAGCCCCACCCCAAGGGCAGGCTGAGCCAGCCAGAACACAAATAAATAAATAAAATGAGGTTTAAAAAAAAAAAAACCTTAAAAAAAAAAAAAAAAACAACAACAACAACAGACTAAACAAGTTTGGGGGAAAAAAAGTGGTAGAAGGCATAGGAAACAAGGAAATAAAACTTCCCCAGGACAAAGGGTAATGAGGATCAGGCACAACACACCAGCAACACATGCAGACTGCTGAGATTCCATCAGCTTCAACATGCAGCAGAGCTGGGGAAGAGAAGGCCCCAGCATTTCCAGTTATAATCACAGACCCTAAACCCTATGCTTCGGGGGCCTGAAGCAGGGTGGCTTTAGATTTGGACAGGAGATGGAGAAAGGGAGCAAATGAAAAAACAAGTAGAGCACAAAGCAGGTGATGCTGTCAGGAAGACAGGATGAGCTCAGGATAAAACGCTTGCCATTAGGGGGCTGGGGAGATAGCTCCATGGCACAAGTGCTTGCCTGGCAAGTGCAAGGTCATGAGTTTGAACCCCGGTCCCGCAAAAAACAAACAAACAAACAAACAGCTTGCCCTCATGCGTGAGGCCCACAAAAAAACTGATACTAGCTGGATGTTGTGGCTCAGGACTGTAATCCCAGAACCCAGGAAGCTGAGGCAGGAGGATTGCCATGAGTTTGAGGTCAGCCTAAGCTACATAGTGAGTTCAGGGCCAGTGTGGACTACAGAATGAGATCCTGTTTCAAACAAAACAAAACAGGAAAGAGAAAAGAGCAAACGACTTCAAAATGACAACCTAGAATCTTCTAGAATAGATTAAAGAAATTTCCAAAAAGAGAAGACTCAAATACATGGTATTTTCTTCACCTCGTGAAGATCTACTACATGACATGTGAGCCACCAAAACACAGCAGCCACTGTGGAGAGACAGGGCCTTAGGAGAACACTATATGCATACACCAGGCATGCCCCGGGACCCTGCCACACCAGTTTTCTTCCCTCTAGGCCCACATGGGGAGGGGCAGGAGGAGACTGAGCTTGAAGAAGCAGGGCAGATGCCAGGGCGGGAGCTCAGGGAGGCACAGTGGATGCAGCACAGCAGTGGCACCTGCAGGGATGGTCATCTATGCCACAGAAAACAAGTGGTGTGGGGCCCAGCTTTGCAAAAAAGGAGCATTCCACAGAAGCCTCCTCAGGAGAAAGTCTCTGATGCTGGTGCTGAGTTCTCCAAACCAACTTTGGTGGCCTGGAAGTTTCCTTATGATTCAAATGGCATGTGGCCGAGGCCTGGCAGCCAACCCACAGGTCTTCTGCATGACATCACATGCCAGATGAGGGGGCCAGACCCCAGAAGTCAGGAGGGGCCTCCCTGCCAGCTGTTTATGAGATCCTTATACAGTCACCTATACCACCTGGCCGAAGGCAGACACCTTACACATTCTCAGAGAGATGGGCACACAGGACACTACACACAGACCGTATGCTCACACACATCACTTAGCCATACAAACACATACCCTCACACACACATTATGAATACTCATACATAACACATTCACACTACACACACTCCATGTACACCATATTCCTCACTCACACTAACACAGAGACAGCCAACTATGTACCTATACATAGACATCCCATATGTACTACACACAGACACACCTACACCACATACAATGCACAAGTATACACTATACACATCCTGTTTTCTCAAAAGCCTGACTGGTACCATATAGTGAATGTGACTGACCAACAGGGATGTGTGGGCCCAGAAACAACACTGCCAGACACCAGGATGGCTCACCGTGGGCTTCACCATGTCCACACAGGAAACTCACCCCAGAAGAGGACAGCAACAGCTCCGGATGGTCAGGCACCACCAAGATGCGGCTCACAAACCTACAGAGTAAGAGGCAAGGGTGAGCCAGGCTCTGGGGTGCAGCAATCACATAGGAAGGAACCTCTCTGCTGGCTCCCACCAGCACCAGGACTGGGGAGAGCCTCTGGATGTGACAACACATGGCAACGTACCCAACAAGGACATACTTCTCACCAGGGGCTGGGCTGCTGCACTCCCACTGCACCTACTAGGAAGCCCCAGAGTGTGCCACCCTCTATTCCAGCAGCCCCTGCACAACAGGTAAGCCATGGGGCAGAGCACAGGAGGGAGCAGCCTCAACAACAGGCAGTCATATATATCAGCCCACAGCCAGGCCAAAGCCTGCACAGCCAACCAGGGACTTGTCTACCCTGGGCTTAGCTTGCCCGCGCTCAGCCTGCAGCAACACATTGCAGTCACCAGGAGCAATCCCCAGGGGACCCCAAGAATCCCCAAGCTGCCTCCAGCAGCTTCCAGGCCCAAGCCTCCTGCTACCCCAGTTTCAACATGGCCACCTTGAGTGCTTGTTAATGCACAGCTCACACACAGGCTGGCCTGGGCACCTTGGTCCCCACCAGTTATGGCTGCCCTGGCACCTCCACAAGCTGCTTCCTGCAAGGAGTGGGGTCTTAACCTCAGGTTCTCAGGAGAGAAGACAAACCATGTCCAGGATAAGGGAAACCTGCACACTCATGCCAGGGGCACTAGAAGCCTCCACGCAGCCACAGAAAAGGGCAGAAAGCAGTCTCCAAGTTTTGAAACAAAACTATCACTGCAGAGTGGACCTATCCAGCAGCAAGCCCTCACCAGGCCCACAGCAAGCTGCTCTTAAAACCAGAGTGCTGGGGACAGTATGAATGGATATCCACATACTGTCACTGGCTCAAGGGAATATCAGCCCCCACCATGACCTACAGAGAACTCCAAGTAGGCTAGATACCTCACAGAAAAACCAAAGAGAGGAACAGGCAAAATGAACTATGACTATCATGGGCTGGTGGAGCTCAAGAGACAGCATGTGCCTTGCAAATAGGAGTTCTTGGGTTATACACACACACACACACACACACACACACACAGAGTAGCAAATTTTGATAATTTTTACTTAAGTCAGTATATCCAAGTTACAAAACCAAGTGTGGCACTGCACCCTTGTAATCTCAGCACTGAGGAGATTGAAGAGGATCTCATGAGCTACAAGGAGAGACCCTGATTTTAAAAAAGGTATATCAGGCTGGCGAGATAGCTCAGCGGACTAAATGCCTCAGCGGACTAAGTGCCTGCTTAAGCAAGCACAGGGACCAGGGTTCAATCCCTGCTCAATCCACATGCCGTACTGGCCGCCGCTTTAGGCCCACCAGTGACTGAGTCCAGGCATGGTGGTGCACACCTGTAATCTCAGCACTGGAGGGGCTGAAAACAGGAGGATCACTCCCAAGTCTGATGTGCATAGTGAGACCCTGTACCAAATACATAAATTTAAAATAAAAAAGGCATATCCAGGATACATATAGGTATATACCTAGAGGACTGGCTAGGAACCCCTAAAAGAGCAGGTAATAACAGACAGAAGCTGAGGAGGTGAGGGAAGGCGGTGTCTCAGGAAGAGCATTTGTGGGCTGAAATAGCACATGGAAAGGCCACAGAAGGTCCAAGCTGAGGGCCTTCAGGTCATGGGCTCCAGAGCTGGGTTAGTAACAATCAACAAACAGCTAAAAAAGTGTCAAAGGCAACCACAAGGCACAAACAGAGCAATAACACCTTGCTAAAGGAGGCTTCTGCATTCCAGTCGACCCAGGAAACAGGAGCAAGCTCAGAGCTGAATGAAAACTCTCTGGTTACTTCCACAGCTTTAAAGAAAATGCTTTGCACACTCCAGACAATTACACTAGCGCTGTCCCCTCCGCATACTGTGAGAGCGCACTCTTTAGAAGCTCCCGGGCTCTGCACTCACTCTGTGTGCCCCAGACAAAAGGACTCGATGCAGTGGGGTGCCTTGGCCCAGCTGACACGGATCTTCTCATCCCGGTCGGCAGTGAGCACGAAGCGGTCATCAGGACTCAGGGCCTGTGAAAGCAGGGGACAGGAAAGAACAAGGAACTTGGAGGCTTGTCCTAGACATCAGAAACCCCACACTCCTCCAAGTAGATGGGCTGCGAGATTCCTTTTCTCCTGTCACGTGGACCTCTTAGGGTGGCTCCAATCCTGCACCATGACATATGTGGACCAATTCCTACTCCATCCTACCCCAATGGGTCACTGTCTCATGAGCCCTATATCCAGGCGGTCACTGAGTTCTGTTGAGAGTCCATCCACACCCCTCCCTGCTATATACACTAGGGCTTGTCCAGGTCTTGGGCCTCACTGGGTTGCAGGGTGCTCCAGAAACCTATGAGATCCCAGCAGGGGTGGGCACAGGCAGGAATGACAAGGGCAGTCACAGGTCATGTGGCAGCACTGACAGAGGAAAACAGGTTCAGGGCTCCTCCTACCTCTTCTCCAACATGTCTGAGCTGAGGTCCCTGCCCTGATAAAAGCTGTCTACCAGTTACAGAACCACAAGGCTTCCTCCTAACTTACCTTTCTGCAACCTGCCACCTTCCTCCCTCACCTCAGGTTCATCCCAAACTCTCTTGCTTCAGAAGAGACCCCTCCATCTGCCCAGACCTTGACAGAACAGTGACAAAGGGTGTCCTCCACATACCACGTCCAGCAGCATGGACAGGTGACCGAGCTCAAGCCTGCCACACTCATGTGGCTCCAGCACTGAGAAAGAGTAGACATCACCAGACTTGTCAGCCACCAAGACCCTCTGCTCAGATGCTGTGAAGGTCAGGGCTGTGCACCGCCTTACCACGGACCTGCAAGGCCAGAGAAATACCTGTCAGTGTCAGACTGACACGGAATCCTCCACAGCCTTCAACCCACAGGTTGCTGTGTTTCCAATGGCTCAACCTGTGACGTACATCATCATACCGGGCAGACACACCAACCGCTCTCATTTTAGTACAGAATGCAGCAGGCTACATGGGACAGTCAACATCACACTATGAAACAGGTTCTGTGTGTATGCTCTGTCCAGCACAGCGGAGGTAGATGAGGCCAAGCTGGAATGCTCTGTGCACAGATTTGGTGCAGATCAGCATCTCTCTGCTAGTTACAGATGACATCATCAAAGATGATGGCTGTGAAGTGGTACCAAAGTGGTACTCATCATTAACTGCTGCCAGGAGTGAAAAATTGTTTTGGATGGGAAAGGGCACAAGGCAATGGATGCTGACAAGTTCTAGCTTCCACATCAAATAACAAATGATAATTACTGGGATAAAAAAATGTTGGCCAGCCAGATAGCTCAGTAGACTAAAAAGCCTGCTTAGGCAGAGCGCAGCAGCCAGAGTTCAACCCCCAGTATGTCGTGCCAGCCCCACCCCCAGGGCACACTGAGACAGCAATTGAGACTGGGCATGACAGCACACACCTATAATCCCACACTTGGGAGGCTGAAAACAGGAGGATCACGAAGAGTCAAATCTGTGTAGTAAGACCTTGTACTAAACACATCATTATCACCACCACCACCACCACCACCACCATCATCATCATCACCATCAATGCTTATGTCAAAATGCATCCAGTACCCAAATCCTAGTTTCAAAGCAGCCAAGTAACAAGGGCTACCTATGTTTGAGTATCTGATATACATCCACTGGCTGTGTCATACATCTGGAACCCGTTTATCACAACATGTGGAGACCCCGGAAGCTCTAAAGCTCGTCTGGGAACCTGAGAGACAAGGGACACTGCACACTGAGCTGCCCCCAGGAACAAAAAGCACAAGCCACCACCTATTCTGACTCCCTGGCCACCTCTGCCAGCTGCACCAGTGCCAGATGCTCCTGCTCCTGTGGCTGCTAGGAATGGCAAGGCCAGCAGGGACTGTCACTTCACCAAATCCCTGACCCAGGGTCCAAGACCTGTCACTTCTGCCTGCTAGCTCGGTAAGTAATGAAGCCACAGTACCCATTCTGTCACCAGCCAGGGTGTCTGCTCTCTCTTGGTCACAATTCGGAATGCAAGATGCTACTCTGTCCACAGGCAAGCTTAATGCCTGCATGTATCATTTTACAAGAATGCATCTCCCAACACTGCTTTATATGCACACTTGGACACTGGTCTGCAGGTCACAATAGAGCAGCTGTCCCTGTTTCCTCTTTACCCAAGGACAGACAGTAGCCACTCTTGACAAAGAGCTGAAAGTGAGCAGCTCTCTGGAGCAGGACTACAAGTTGTCAGTCAAGCTGTCAGACTACAAGATGGAGCCAGAGCTGGAAGAACGGTATTACCAGCACAGGACCCACAGGACAAAGGACAGCAGAGCAGAGGGAGGGCCTGGTGTCAAAACCCTGTCATAGAAGCCACACTGCAGGGACTGTTGTTCCTCCTCCTCTTTTTGCTCCAGTATGGGCAGGAGAGTCATGGAGAGACAGTGAAAACAGTGACAACAGAAAGACAACCGGGCTCTGGGGCAGGGTTAATCAGGATGTACAAGCAACCACTCAGGTGCATGGGTAGTGCAGTGGCCTGCAACCTGGCCCTGGCTCTGCAGGGCTGATGCCCTCATCTCATGCTCTGCATCAGACCACTAGGGAAAGACCAGCTCCTCAGGGTAAAAGCTTCCTAGCCAGAAGCTGCGGTGCAGCAGACATGGGAATGAGTATGTAAGGGAGTCACGTGTAGAGTAAGCAGGTTAGCAGAGGACAGTGTGCAGGCTGAAAGCCCCCACTCAAGCTCTCTTCCTCCCACTGAGTCCTAGGTTCAGAGTCCCGCCTGCAGAGCAGAAGAAGTGCTTCTCCCCACCTGCCCTGCCTCCCAGTCAACCAGAGGGCCAAATCGCAGCCAGCCAGGCCTCTATGAAGCTATGCCAAAGTACTAGGGGCACTAGGTGCCACTCATATGCTGACCCAGCTCCTTAACTCCCATACCTAGCAGCTGGACACATAGCCAATCCAGCTGGGACTTCCTGGGCTCTATCCTTGGGTATCCTACTGCTCTCCTACAAGTCACTTCTGTTAAGATCACTCACCCATAAGAGCACAGCACCAAACTTATACAGTACAACTGGCTACTCTGTCTGGGAACCCTAATCTCAGTTCCAAGGTAGGCCAGGGTCTCCTACTGCCCTGAACCTCTGTTCCTCTAAACTGTCACCCACAACTTCCTATTTGGCTGTGCCTCAGAACACCCCAAAGTTAGGAGAAAAATGTGGTAGCACACTACAAATAGCACTGAACAGAGCTCGGGTCTGGTCCCAGAGCTGGGCTCAAGTGAGTCCCATGACAGCACAAGGGCCTGGGCCTTCAGCTAACATAAACCATGAGCACAGGGAACCCCTAAAATGAAGGTATAAGGTACAGATCCCTGAAGGATCTCGACCTTTAGCAGGCAAAGGATAACAGATGAGGCATACGGCAGCGTCATGGTGACTGACTGGCCTGCGCCAGCACCTGCCGACTGCGCACTCATGTGGTCTGTATACTCCCATCCACCTAACCGTCCCACAAGCAGCACCCACATTCCAGCCAGACCGCCTTCCCTTTCTTCTGCACCCTCCTTCCTCTAGGGCACCAAGCCAATCTGGATAAGACTTCTCACAAGAGAGAAGGGTAAGAACTGCATTCTACCCACAATAAATTTTAAGCAGACAAAAAGGCTGTACTGAGGAATCTGCCAAGAGCCTGAGGTGTAAAGGTACCAGCATGCACGCCTACCATCCTGGAATTATAATCCAGAGGATGACAAGGCAGTGACACGCTTATTGCTGGGCTCAGGGAAACCCCTGAGGGAGAGGGGACCCCAAGCCCTTGACCCAGCAGCCCAAAAGTGGCCGAATTTCAGCAGACAATAAGGTGGGGCTCGCTGGCCCCCACAGACAATGGCAGCTCACACACCCATCAGAGCCTGGATTCTGTCCTTGGATTTCCTGGCTATACCCAGTCACATCCTGTGCTCCAGAGTCTGAGATGAAAATCTCCCACAGTTATCTCGCTGCTGTGAACTTAAAACACATCCAGTTGTAAGCGTTGGGGATGCAGCTCTGTGGTAGAATGTATCCTAGGATATGTATGGGCCTGGTTCAATCCCTAGAACTGCCAAGTAAAAACAGACAAAAATTCAAATTAAGAGCAAACAGCTAGGGGCCAGGGAAATAGCTCAGTAGAATAAGTGCTTGCCTGGTAAGCGTAGGGTCCTGAGTTCAATCCCTGGTACTGCAAACAAAAAAAAACATCAAACAGCTAAATGGAAAAACTGACAGGCACCAACACTGTTCTCTGCCACCTTTCACTCTGCCCACCCCAAGCTTCATTGTCACATGCAGCTTTCAAAAGACACAGCACTGCCTAAACTGGCACCCTGCATGGGATGAGGAGGGATGGATTGAGTTAACACACAGCTCATGGGGCCTGCGATCCCTACAGGCCTGTGTGATACCACAGAGCCTTGTCCCTAAGTGATGCCATCTGACAAGCCTGACAGTCCCATGGAGCCACCAGAGCTCAAGAGCCTTCTTTGTCCTCTGTCATCAGACCATGCTGAACTCAGAAGCACAGACCAGATCCCTTAGTGAGCAATCAGAGCCTAAGGGAGTGCATGGTGTTGGCTGTCCTGAGGTATAGGAGCTGCAGTGGTTGCTCACATATCCTTGACTCCCAAGTTAAAAGTGAGCACTATGTTCAAACTGATACATAGCAACACTGCACCAGCAAGCTTACAAAACCCGTGACACTGCTCACCATGAAGAATTCATGGCCACGGTATACCTGAAGAGCAAGTGCAAATGTGACCCTCTCCAGGGCTACCCCAGGTCTGGTCACACACTTTGGGCAGCTCACCCATACCTCAGCTGCACGGGTCTTCGGCTTCAGCACAGGCGACACCTCTGCATGGCAATGCAGAAATTCTGCCTTTGGCTTCTTCTCCTAGCAGTTAACACTAGAAAAAGTGGGGGCTCTGCCTCCCATAGTCTAACATGGTGATTTGGGACTTGGGACACCCCTGGACAATGCCCAGGCAGTTCCTTCCCATGGGACAGATCTGTCCCTTCACCATCCTCTGTGACCTCAGGACAACAGCTCTAAATGAGTTCTGTAACTCCAACTTATGAATTAGTAAACCAGAGGGTGCCCAGGAAGCCCAAACCTGCAGCTGGAGTCAGGTGGTCTTGAGCACTACTGTTACGAGCATACCCTCCCAGCAAACCTGCAACCAGAAGAAGAACGAGATGCCAGGAAATGGTATCACTTTAACAGCAGGACACTGAAACAACCTGACTGCCCAACAGCAATGATGACACAGTTTGAGACAGGAAGCAAACTGGTGCACACAGAGCAACCCACACACACGTGACGCTGCAGGGAAACCCAGAGGATACACCCAGTGCTCATGAATAGGATCACTGGGAGATCCATGGTATATTTTTGGTTCTCATCTTATACTTTTCTGTGATTCTTCATTTTTTTATTAAGCAAAAGCAAAGGAGGAAAATGGAAAAATCAGTGTTGTAGGACATCTACCTATTCTCCAGGGGAACCCAGGAAGATTTGAGGAATTGTTAACTTCTATGACCTAACTTACTAACCAAAGCTCACAGAGAATCTTGAATGGAAGGTCCCACAAGAGGCCTGAACCTTGTCAGCATGTGAATCACAGATATGTCCCATTCTGGGTCATAAATATCCCCACAGACCATGCTGAGAAGGTCTGGTCACTAGCCTGTGCTGCTGCAGGGACATGGCAGAATCCTTAAGAGGGTGAAGCACAGCAGGGTAATCAGGTCAGGGGTGCCCTTGAAGGGGACACTGCAGCACTGGCCCCTCTCTCTGCTTCCTGGCTGCCACAGAATAAGAGGCCAAGCTCTACCACACACTCCTCCCAAAAGGTTTTGCCTCAGCACTGACCCAAAAGTGATAATGCCAGATGACCAGGGACCTCTGAAACTGTGAGCCAAGATAAACCTTGCTCGTTGAGGGTGCTTATCTGACAGTTACAGTGACAGAAAACTGAGAAATAAGCTAACAGAGGATCTTTAAAATCAATAAAAAAGGAACCACTCCCAAATGAAAAAAGAAATGCAATGAAAGCTCACAAAGTACACACAATTCTTAGGTATATACAAAGGCTGGCCAACCTAAAGTCAAGTAGGAGGTATCATTTTTCTTCCATCAGACTGCCTAAAGTTATACGATTTGATAAGATCTTAATAAGGTGGTCCATGAGGAGAAAAATGCATTTTCTAATTTTATTTGTCATGTTTGCAGCACTGGGAACTGAACCAAGGGTCTCACACATGTTGGGCCAAGTGCTATCTCTGATCCACATTCCACCCTCAAGAGGCATTTTTATACTCTGGAAGGAGAATAGGTATTACTCCTCAGAAATTACCTGGTCTAGACAGATAAACCAACATTTGCTTACCCATGAACATATATTGGAGTTTCTTCCAGTTTGGGGTTACTACAAATAAAGCTTTTAGGAGTATTTGTATCCAAGAAAGAAAAAAATTATCTAAATTACAAATATGACCTGACAATTCATCTGCAGTGATTTCTCCTAAAGGGTTACTCACAAATGGGAAATATCACATCCATGTGATATTTGGAAACAGTAGAACAAATAGAATATTGGAGAAAGTCTATCGACAGAAGGATGAACAAAATCACATGGCCACTGCAGGCTCCTGTCCCTTCATGATCTGCAGCCTGTGTTGGATTGCGCTAACCCATCAACCTAGAAAGCGACCTTCAGTCCAAGCAGACACCAGGCCTCCTTTCGCCCAGGATCACTGCCTATACCCAAGGCAGTGGCACCATCTGTAGCACATTTACAGTGCCAAGAGGAAGGCTTGAAGGCAGCCATGTCTTGCTGCTCCAAACACAACCCCAAGTCTGGCAGCACTGCAATTACCCAGAATGCAACAAAACCATAGATTGTAAGTAGGAGTAGAGCTCCACAGTGGAACTCACTTGTAGCAAGATTGAATAAACTACTTATCGCCCGCCCAGTTCATACTGCATGAATAAATGTACACTTTCATAAGATGACTAGGGGTTCCTGTGCACAGATCCATGGCACAGCTCAGCCACTTTAACACATTCACACCAGATTCTTTCAGATCATCTGACTTTCATCTTTTTGGGCCCAAAGCCCCCCATGAGAATCAGATGTGGCCCTGCATGTTCTCCACACATAAACTGAGCAACCAGTGTCAGGAAGACAGGATTTTTAACTCTTATGAGCTAACTGTGCCCTTTTCCCTCCCTAAAACTCACAGGTTCAACCCCTAACCTACCCAGTACTGCAACAACATGACTGTTCCTAGGGAAGGCCTTTACAAAGGTGATGCAGATACAACAGCATCTGGGTTCAATATGAGTAAGTACTTTTGGAAACAGTAGAACAAGCAGAATATAAGAGAGACTTCATCAACAGAGGGAAGGTGAACAAAGTCACATGATCACAGCAAGAAAGAGGAAATCAGAACAGACACACCATAGCACCCAATCTCAGATATCCAACCTGAAAGGGTCCCACTGGGGGCAAGGCCACATTGCCAGATTCACCACTAGTCCTAAATATATTTCACCTGGCTACATCCCACATAACTCACTAGTGCATCAGCTACTCTGGCAAGAAGACACTTGCTAGGCCTTTCAACATCAGGATGATGGCCACACTAGCAAGGCCCCCAGGCATACTGAACACCGAGACTGGGAATGGTGGTGCACGCCTGTAATCCCGGCACTGGGGAGACTTGGACAGAAGGATCACTGAGTCTGAACTGCCATAGTGAGACCCTGTACCAAATTAAAAAGATTAAAAAAAAAAATCAGGACAATATAAGCACACTGTGACAGGTGATGCAGCAACTTAACATCAATTAGACACATGGTCACACATCTTAAAAGCCATTTTCCTACTAGCGAACTGTCAAGCTGCATATCTTTGATTTGTTGTGTGTTAAATTTCTCACTTATACCTTTTACCTATTTGATACCAAAAACATACTTATGCTAAAGATGAAGTAATACTACAAGGCTTTACTCTGAATCTGACTAGAAAAAACAGCACTGATTCCTCTTGCTTCTGATGCCACCTGAGATTTGGTATTTTATTCTCTTAGAAAATAAGATGAAATAAAAAGACTACAAAACTCAGTTGAATCCAATGTGATATGAGCCAGTTGCAAAGAAAAATTGCTTAACTTCAGTAATTCAAGCATTGTTACTGCTGTGTTTATCACTGATTGTCAGGAAATAGCTAATCTTCAGGGAGGAGAGATGAGGGTTCCCAGCAGGATTCTGCTGTGTATACTTCAATATCACAAAACAATCAGAACTCTATGATGGAGGCTGGGAATGTAGCTCAGCAGCACAGCACCTGCCTGGCAAGTACCAGGTCATGCATTTAATTCCCAGTACCAAAAAGAAAACAATCCCATGACTCTTATCACTAATGCATGAATAAGGAGATTATCAGAGCCAGCAAAAATGCAAATCTGGCTAGGTGTGAGGTTTCAAACCTGTAATCCCAGCTACTCTGGAAGCAGGTTTGTAGTATAAAAACAGCCAGAGTTACCAGTATGGTGGCATATGCTTGTAACAGGAGGCTGAGGCAGGAGGATCACTGGGAGTTGGAGATCAGCTTGGAATATTAGGGCCAGCCTGAATTGCATAGCAAGAACCTGTTTCAAAAAGGATTTTCAGAAAAATCCAGCTTGGTCAACTTCACAGGAACTTGTCACAAATAAAAAATAAAGATGAGTTAGGGACATAGCTCAGCACAGGGCCCCAGGTCCAACCCCTGGGAGGAAGGAGGACAGGGCGGGGGAGGAGAAAAAGGAAAAAGGAGTACATGAAGCAGAACATTTATAAGACTGTACTGGGTAAGAGGAACACAGGCCCAGAGCACTGCTGCTACTGCCTATGTTACCAAACTCCCCTTGACACCGGCTCTCATCCTCTGCAAGCACACAGAGAGAAGCGTGCATAGCTCTGCCACTCTAACCAGACTGGCCTGAGACAGATCTTGCCCCCAAATGTAGGCAAGAACAAGGCTCTGCCACCCTCACTGGCTGGGAGGAGGACTCAATTAGTTAATACACATAAAGTACTGGAATCTACTTCCAACACTTAGCTGGGACTTATGTTAGTTGCTTATCACTATGGTTACTATCACTATTGCTACTGACATGCAAGTACAACGTGTGCACAGGACATCTTAATGATTCAGTGTTAGCATTTCATACCTGACACTCAGACATTGCCATGGTTTTGTACGGAAAAGAATCAGACGCTTACTGTCATCAGTTAAAGCAAAATAGCTGCCAGACTTGGAGAAGGTGGACGCCAGAATCGTGTCACTCCCCTGGTCAATGGGATGTCCGTCCTCCCTAGGAAAGAGAGGAATAACAAGGTTTCACTTGAAGAAGAATGGTTTTGTTCCTCAATGACTAACCTTGTCAATGTAGTGGGCAAAAATAGAAAAGAGGTAAGCAGTCCATGTAGCCAGAATATAAAGACATTAGGTGCTAGGAGGTTAACAAAGCAGCTCTGATGGCTGGTGAGACAGTGGACCAAGTGCCTGCTTAGGGAAGTACAGGGACCAGGTTTCAATCCCTGGTATCACATGCAATGCTGGCCCTGCCCCTGAGCAGTGCTGAGCCAGTCACGGTGCACACCTATAATCCCAGCACTAGAGGCTGAATAACAAGAAGATCACTATGAGTCTCAGTTGCGTAGTAAGACCCTCTACCAAATACATAAAAAATAAAAAAATTAGAACTTTTAAAGCAGCTCTGGCCAGGAAGATGGCTCAGCAGTACAAGTGCCTGCCTGGCAAGCACAAGGTCCTAAATTCAATCCCCAGTACCAAAAAAAGCAGCTATAACTTCACAAAGGTAAAATCTAACTAAACAGAGGATGCCAGCAAACATGCTGGAGTCCAAATCACTACCCAGATGGACCTGAAAGATCATACAACCCACCCATCATGGAAACAGCTAATCCAAGATCACAGGCAGGGATCAAATCATAGTAAAGATAAAAACGGAACAGAGCCACAAGACCAAAGTACTAAAGAAAGTCACCATATGAAATCACCACATATTGCTTTTATCTTTCAGTTATCTAAAGTTACACCTAACTTTAACATATCATAAATGTTCACTATTACCTCAAGAAGCCAAGGATGGTTACTGACAGAAACTAAATGATGTGGAAAAGTGCTAAATATTCTCAGTCCCTAACTTGAAGGCTACTGTACGTTCATGTTTCTTTCCTGAGTTATCCTTACCGTGGGTGACAGAATTAAGAATCCATCAAAAAAATTATTTCCTTCACCCCAATCCCATCACTCAAACCCCAAGGCCCCTGCTGGTGCCTGCTACAGTCTCACCCTTTATTCTCTTGCACCTTCTTTTCTGCAGCACTGCAATCATATGTGAAGAGGGTGCCATCATCACTAGAAGGGAAATAACAGAATGAACACTTTATTAACAAAAATACAGGTTTCTTTTTTCCTTGGAACAAAAACACCTGTATACTCGTTAAAATCATCAGGTTTTTGTTTTTTTTTTAACTGGGGTGGGGGGTAGAGATTGAACTTAGGCCCTTCAAGCAAGCACTTATTCTACTACGCTATTTCCCCAGCCCCTAATTATCAGTCTTATCTGAGACAAAAAAATAAATCTGACTGGGTACAGTATTTCAGAGAAGAGTTAATTACCTTTATTTGCTAAACTGTTTGGATAAATCGTATACAATCAGCATGGTTCTCTCCAAAGCAAATCAGTTCAGCTAGGCATAATGGCACATGCTCATAACCCCAGCACACAAGAGGCTGAGGCAGGAGGGTCACTGACAGTTTGAGGCTAGCCTAGACTACACAGTAAGACACTGCCTCAAAAAAAAAAAGAGGAAAAGAAAATCTGTTCAAGAAAATACTCAAAAGGAATTAATTATACTTCCAAGTACTAAAAATAAATACATCATAGTTATAAGACAATATGTTAATATTGTTGAGTTTCTATAGATTTTGCTTTTTTTTGTTGTTGTTTTTTTTGTTTTGTTTTGTTTGGTTTTTTTTGGACACAGGGTCTTTTTCTGGGTGGTCTTAAACTCTTACGTAGCCCAGGCTGACCTCAAACTCCCAGCAATCCTCCTACCTCAGTCTCCCAAGTGTTAGAACAAGTCAACATCACTACACCCAGTACTGTATTCCAATTTAACACCATCACTGGTTCAGAAAGATGCCCTACCTTCCTGAAAAAGCTCCAGTGATCCCATGCTCTTATCCATGCAGAAACCATCCATCTTCTCTATAAGAACCTAAGACAGCGATGGCCAACTTTTTAGAGCTTTCAATGATACAACCTGCTGTAGCATACATGACACAGGCTCACAACCTAAGAAACTGCGCCCTACCATATCCCACCCCCAGGCATACAGAAGCTATCTTGTACATATTAGTGGTGGAGAGCCTATGGCCCATATGTGGAAGTGGGTTGTTTCTATCACTGAAAGTTCTAAAAGTTTCATCCATCACTGGTATCTGATAGCTTTTTAAAAAGTGATTATGCCCAAAAGCTTTTCACTGAGATCACTGAAGTGTGGAGAGAGAAGTCTTTGCTATCCTTGGAGTTACTCCAAAAACAGACTGAGGCAAGCAGATGATGTCTAACGTACCCACGGGTTCACGGCGACATGTACTGCGGGCTTTATGTCCCTAAAACAAAGCAATCTAGGATACGTGACAGGTTTGTAAATTATGAGATCTGTACTTAATATCCGACAAACTATAAGGTGTACGTTTATACTTTTTTTTTTTTTTTTGGTACCGGGGATCAATTCAGGACCCTGCACTTGGCAGGCAGGCACTTGTGCCGTTTATACGTTTAACACACGTTTTCTATTTAGAATCAAAACTACCCTGGAAAAGTAAACACAAACGGCAGAAACTTGCTTCCACTAACTGCCCCCGCATCCAGGTTCGTAAAGCAAGCATATTCGATTAATAAATACTAATTTAAGAACTCGGGGTGAAAACACAGCGTGAAGTGTACTAGGGAGGTGCGCGTTGCAGGCCCACCTATACTTAAGAGGACATCTTAAGTACAGAGTCTTACTGCACCAGCGCTACGACCGTGTGGCTCAACGGGCAAACGCCATCAGAAAACAAAGAGGTGCCACCGGGCGAATCAGAGGACGCGGGGAAGATCGCGGAGCTGGCTGACAGTAACCCTCCGCGAAGCGGGGCTGACGAGGCACCCCACGTAACCCGGCCGCCCGGAAGTTCAGAAATGTCGGGTCACTGTCCTATCGACAGAGCCGCCGACTTGCAGTCCAAGAAAAGAGCAGACCCTCCACGATTCCGGGCCAGAGCAGGGTGGCGGACGGAGTGCTGATCTCCCTGAGCACCCTGGCAGTGAGGAAGCAGGGACTACAGGGCCGACGCGCCCCGCAACTCCCGGCCCAGGGCCCCCTCACCTGCTCGCAGTGGACGTGGCCAGGAATCGGCTGCCGCCCCGCACGACCAGCGCCTGCCCACACAACGCCAGACCCACAGAACTAGCCATGAACCCTCTGTCAGGTACACCACCCACGTGCGCTTCCCGGCACCTTTTCAGAACGGCACACGTTACTGACGTCACGCATAGACGCTACGAGGTGACGCATAGCGCGCGGCCAGCTTACATTCTGACGTGCGCGTGCGCAGAAAGTGCAGTCTCGGCACACTGGTAGATCTTACAGGTCCGTGAGGTTTGCATGAAATGTATGTCACGCGAGACATCAAGCTGCTGTCTGTGCTCCTCCTCTCTTTCAGACTGAGCAGCGCCATCTCTGGGAGTTCATTCTGAACAGAGCATCTCGTACCCACTTGGTATTGACAAATATCCTTCAAGAAATTCTCGGCGCCGGGCGTGTTGGCGCACGCCTGTAACTCCAGCACTCGGGAGGCTGAAGCGGACTATCGTTACGAGTTCGAGATCAGCGTGGGCTACAAAGTGAGCTGGGGCCAGCCGGAATTGCAGAGCGAGACCCTGTCTCAAAAAAAAAAAAAAAAAGAACAAGGGAAAAAAAATGGTTTTAGGGTATGGGTGTCACTGGTGGGGTCGAGGCTGACGTCCTTGGATGAGTGCCTACTACCCACCACACTGAGACAAGCCATGAAGACAAGTAGAAGCGATGTGTTTTCGGCCGGGGAACAAGCAGAACCCTTGGCCATTAACTGGTTCTCATTAGAAACACGATTTGTTTTCTTTTAGGATAGTCAAAGCCATTTTTGGTATGAAGTAGGACTCTTCGCGCAGGATTATGGATGTCCAATAAGTTATTAAAAGTGAAACGAAGGTTGATTTTCATTTTGCATCCTTTGTTACTGTAAGTTTGGGGCAAGACCTCTTCTCACCTCCCCATAGGAGAACGTTCATTTAGGGAGTGTCTGGCTAGGAGCTGGCCTGACAGGGTTGATTAGTCCTGAATTTACAGGATCTCATTCCGTTTCCAAACTGCGGACACAAGATCTTTCTAAGAATGTTCAGCTATAGCCAAAATCTAGCCATTGACCAAAGAATGCGGTCATCTGGATCCCAGGAAAGGTAGAGCCCCACAGGACAAAGCACTACAGAGACTTCCATGGAAACAAAAACATCCTTCATCCACCAGCTAATCCTTGAAAACTGGCCTTTTACCTCTGGGGGTGGGCTAGTCTGAGCCCCTGTATCAGTGTCTCCTCTCCAGCTGGGCATCCTTTCCTGTCTTCCCTCCAACTTTGCAATTAAGGCATTTTTTCTGATAAATTGTGCTTTAGTTTTAATTTATATTTGTACTAAAGCAAAGACCCAAGCCAGATGGTGACAGTCCTCCCAAGAGCCTGTCTCAATTCCACATTAAGGAGGTAGGGTGTGGTGGCACACATCTGTAATCCCAGCACTTAGGAGGCTGAGGCAGGAGGATCAATGTGAGTTTGAGACCAGACTGGGCTATAAAAGAGAGCTCAAGTTCAGCCTGAACTGCATAGCAAGACCATGTCTCAAAAAGACAAAAAAAAAAAAAAAAATTCCACATTAAGCTCAAAGTCTAGGGTCAGATGGTCTCTCCTAGGTTGGGTGTGATTCTTCTGAAAGTGCTCTTCCTGGTCCAGAGACTTGCATACTAAAAAGATGGATTGTCCCACAAACCTGCTTACCATGTCAAAGACTAACCACAGTAAATACTAACATGAAAAGGGGGGGATAATGACAAAGGATCCCTGGCCTATACCAGTTCTAAAGTCATCCCTTGGGAAGAGTTTTTACAACCTATAAGAGTGAGGTGAAGTGTACCTTGATTGATCTAGGTCTGCTTATTGGGAGCAGGCTACATCCACTTTGGACTCTTGCTCTGTTCTCTTCGGTGTCCCTCTAAATGCTGCTTGAAAACTAGCCAGGCTTTTCCTTAGCTCATCCTTTTTCCTGTAGTGCTTTTACATTTGAAGTAAAAGAAACAAATAGGGACTGGGGAAATAGCTCCGTGGTAGAGTGCCTGCCAGGCATGCTCAAGGTCCTGAATTCAATTCCTGGCACCAAAAAAGAAATGGAAAGAAATAGGATAATTTTGCATTTTGTCGTACTGGGAGCTCAAATCCAGAACCTCACACATGTTAGGCAGATGCTGTGCCACTGAGCTAATACCCAGCCCTGAATAATTTCACGAGTTATGATGTGCAATGATTTTTTATTCAAGCCCACAAATCAGTGGGTACTTTTTTCTCTGATGTTACTGAGAGTGATTTTCCCAATGGACAGTTTCTCTGCCTTTATACTTCCCTTGTCATGGTCTGTGCTACCAGTTTGTTCATGGCTTTTCCAGGCCTCTTAATGGCATATTTTAGGTTACTTCATGTAGTTGTACCTACTACACAGTGTCTGTATTTTGTTTTAAATTTCAGCACCCTAATATTGTGCATATTTCTGTGGTGCCAGTACATATAAAATTTAAACTCTGCATTCTTAAACTCACACTTTTACTGTTGTGGTACAGAAAGTTCCACAGTCTCCTGGAAATTATGGCCACTTTTGTGATTGGTCTACCACAAATACCTAAAGAGAGATTATATTATATTATAGACCTTTTATCCATTAATAGTTCATGAACTATTTTCTGTACTGCTTCTTCTATAGTCAGGAGGAGTTAGGAAGCTAAGAATCTTTCTTTAAAACAATAAGGGATACAAATGCATAGTTTAAATTTTACATGTACTGGCACCACAGAAATATACACAATATTAGGGTGCTGGAATTTAAAACAGAATTTATAAGCCAGATGATGTGCTGCACACGTGTAATCCCAGCACTTGGGAAGCTGAGGCAGGAGGATCATTGTAAGTTTGAGACCATCCTGGGCTACAAAGTGAGCTCAAGGCCAGTCTGAGCTTCATAGCAAGACTCTCTCTCTCAAAAAAAAATCAGATGCCCATCAGTTTCATGGTGGTCCTCAAAAAGATAACATCTACCTGTCACCTGTCAGATGACCAATGAGTGCTGGTACTCTCAGAATACAAGGTGAGGATGTGACCAGAAGACACAGCTGTGGCTGCAGAAAGAAGCTGGGTGTGTAGTATGGACCAAAGATACTGTCTCAACAAGTTTGAAAACCCTCAGTACTCAGAGAAGGATCAAGTTGGGCCAGAAACTTTAAGGGCATGATTTATAGGGCTGTGGCTCTCAGGGAGATTTCCAAATTAAGGCTGAAAGGCTAAATATAGAGAAGAGGTAGCCCAGTGGAAGTTCTGATCTGTCCTCCAAGACATGGAGAGGAGGGAGCCACTGCCAACACACGGATGGGATGGAAAAGTACAGTGAGTGCTTAAAAGAAAAAAAGATGGGCATGAATCCCCCTCAAAACACTTCTTCAAACACCTCTCCTGCGCCCTTGCCGTTTGCTCTGGAGTCTTATTTCCTAGGTATCTTTATAAGTTGCACTGTCCTGGCTGCCTGAACGTCCTAGGTTGACTCAAAATGTTTTCCTTTCATAGTCCTTTTCACTCTGGGAAGAGCTAGAAGTCACACGGTGGCAGATCCATTGAACAAGGCAGATGAGGACAGTGTCATGTTCTCAGAAGCCTGCCTTTTTGTTACACAGCACTGGGCAGCAAGTTTTTTGTATCCCACCTTGTAAAGATACCCAGGAAAAAGGACATAAGAATGATGCAGAAAGTGGCCAGGCCCACGGGATGAGTGTGTTCCAAGGGCCAGGTGTGCTGGCACAGACCAGTAATCCCAGTTCTCAAGAGGCTGAGACAGGAGGGTCACCATGAGTTTGAAAGCAGCCTGGAATATACAGTAAGGCCCTGTCTCAAGAACCTAAACAAAAGCGCATTTGAAGCAAGGACAACGATTTTGAGGGGGATTTATGGCACGCAATCTTTTACTGTATTTTTTTCAATTTAAATACACTGTACATTGTTGGGCCGGCGAGATAGCTCAGTGGTCTAAGAGTGCCTGCTTAGGCAACCGCAGGGAGCACGGTTCAAGTCCCAGCACCACATGCAGCGCCAGCCCCACCCCCAGAGCAGGCTGAGCCAGCCATAATATAAAGTTTAAAAAAGAAAAGATATTTATCTTTTTAAAAAAAATAAACACACTGTACATTGTGATCTCCCTACTGACTCCAGGCCTCCGGTGACCCTAACAGTACCTTCCAAGGTCAGAATGTGCGGGAGGTGGGGCTTAGCGCTCCAGTCAGTAGGTGAGACGCCTCTACTCGGGGGCGTGGCTTTAGAGCAGAGCCCCGGGAGCAAGGAAATGGTTGGGATGCGCGCGCAGGCCTTTTGGCTCCGCCCCACCACTAATAGCCTCTGATTGGTGCAAACTACTTCAGGGGCGGGTCCTCGGGCGTCAGGGGCCTTAAGGGAGTTTCCGCCAGAACTACGCTGGCTCGTCCTAGTCTGCGCCATGGCGGCTCGCCTTCTACTGTGGCGGGGACGAGCAGGGGCGCTGAAGGTAAAGGAGGAGCCGGCTGGATTTTGCAGGGTCCAGAGTGAGGAGGGGTCTGTAAAGCTAGCGGGGGCTAGAGAGCGCCCGCCTCTCGCCCGTGCGGACGGTCTGCGCGGCGGAACCTTCCGGCTAACCCGCCCCAGGGAGCTGCCTGCCCGGCGTGACCCTTGTCAGTGTGCAGCTTCCTGCAGAACGATGTCGTACCGTTCGCGGGGATGCTGGTTTTCAACTGCACATGCAGCTAACAAAGAGGAAGGGCTTTACAGACCTGGGTTTAGCTCGTAGTCAGCTGGACGTGGGGAGGCTGTGCATGGTTTCTCTACATCCAAAAACCTGGGCCACCTCCACCTCGCCAGTGTAACATTTTAAGAAATGGTTCTTGTTACAAAAATCAAAAAAAAGCCAAAAAATATTTGGTTTCTTTTCTTTTTTAGTTTTCTGTTGATTGAACCCAGGTCCTCACATGTGCACTCGGCCAATCTGTAGTTCACTGCATAATAATTTAAAGTGTAGGTAAAAGAAAGAACCAATCGTCAGATATGCACTCTTTATTCCTTTAGTATCTCGTTCCCGATTTTTTTTACAACTATGTTTGTATGAATTTTCACGTTCTTATTTTGTGTAGCACCAAGAACGTCGTACTACCTTATGTAGCAGGAAAGAGGCTTTGGTGATTTTCATCTGAGTAGATCAACACAATATGAGATGTTTTTCACCTAAATCATAATCACTTCAGAAGCATTTATATTTTAATGGCAGTATTTCTGTTCCTAAAATATATAATATTTTGTAATTTGAAAGGCTTAAAAATATACCAGAAATCTCATTAACGCACATATACACAGCAATTGTCCTTGAACTTGGGTCTTTTTGCAACTTTTATGTTTTGCAAAATTTCCATAATATGCATGTTATGAAAATTGAAATAGTCCCTATGCCATGTGAGAATTCATAGGTGGTATATTTGTATGTAGTAGTAGCTGTTATAAGTGGTGTCACTCTGAATACCCATATTTGTTGACTGTTGTCAGACTGTGCTCCTGAAAGTGCCGGTGTTTCGAGGACCTGCTTCTACAGTTTCTCTCTCTGCACAGTTGGGGAAGAATGAAAAGGAACAACCACCAAATCCCAAGAGACAAGGCCCGCCAAAAAGTAAGATTCGGTGTGGTCATGCAAGACACAGGATGCAAATTGAAAGAGTTTAACCTCCCAAGCATGAAAATGGGTTTTGCCAACTACTTAATGTCTGGTTATTCATCTTTGCAGGATTCTAGTGAGACTTAAGGATTGTAGTGTCAGGATTCTAATGAAATGTAAGCTTGGTGGCAGATTTTAAACCAAATTACTAGGGATTTTGTAGTCTCTGACTCACGCTGCCCTTGAACTGGTTCTTTTAGTGTTGTCTAGGTGCTAGGCCAACATGGAGCAAGTTATCCTAAGTGAGTGCTCTAGTGTATAGTAGTTCCCAGGCAATGGAACTGCTCCGATATTGGCCTTTCTCCTCTCTTTGAGCTCAGTCTGTGCTCTGCCTGGGTTTCCTCCACCAGCCCAAGATTATAGGCATTGTTTTAGAACCACGGAGTTAAAAGCAAACGATTTTCCACTGTAACTCATTCTGCTGATGCATGTTGGCTGATCTGTTTCCAGTTCTTTACACAGTCATTTGACTTTTGTCATTCTTTTTTACTTTTTTCTCCTTGATTATGAAAATAATATGTCCTCAGTGCAGGAAAACAGTACATGGGACAGAATATTTTAAATGCTTGTCTCCTGGGAGTAATTTTATTTTCTATTCTTTGCTCATTACTGAGCATTGATTGTGTTATAAGCCCATTGAACTGTGTAGTACTGTGATAGTTGATACATTGTGCCCACTGGAGAAGTTTAGAAGTTTAATAAAGTGATTTAGCAGCAGGCCAGGGTCCTGGCTTTGTGAATGCCCTCATCCTGTCCAAGAGGAGGGCACAGAGATGATGTAAGTGCTGTATCTACCCTAGGGGTGGGGGTAGCCTGCTTACAATATAGGAGAGGGAAAGAGGCTTGGTCCCTGTTGCTCTCCTTGCTTTTGCTGTCTTCTGCTTCGTTGAAGTGTTGCTCTTGTACCATTTCACCCTGAGTTGGAGCCAGCTGATCATGGACTAAACCTTCACAAACTGGAGGCTAAATAAACCTCTCCTTCCTTGATTTTGGGTGTCAGGTGTTTTGTCTTAGCAATGAGAGAAAAACTAAGACAAATGCTTATTACTGTCTGTGAAAACTAGTGTTTTGCATACCAGTGCTAAGCTGTAGACTCAGTGTTGAGAAGCCAAAGTTAATTTTCCAAAGTGAGGAATTTCTGGAAATAGAAATTTGCTGTATTTCATGACAGCCACTGCACCAGGTGTTGTGTGAACATTTTCTTGTGTGTTCACTTCTGCTGTAAACCAAGCCTGTGAGTGGGCTTTGTTCTTATCCCTGTGGTATAAACTGAGATGTTCCAGGCTGGCCAGATAGCTCAACAGACTAAAGCACCTGCTTTGGCAGGCACAGGGACCAGAGTTCCATCTCCAGAGTCCCATGCCAGCCCCGCCCCCAGGGCTCACTGTGATGGTGTTTGAGACTGGGTGTGGTGGCATGCACCTGTAATCCCTGCACTTGGGAGGCTGAGATAGGTGAATCACTAAGAGTCTGATCTGTGCAGTAAGACCCTGTAGACCTTGTACTAAATATATTACAAAAATAATAATAAACTGAGGTGTACCACAGATGGCAGCAGGGAGTCTTATAGGGATCTGTTAGTCTCTCAGTGTGTTCTGTTGTACTCAGGGAGAAATGAAGCAGGAATGAAGAAAACAAAGACAAGAAGACAAGAGCTGGGTTAGGTGGGAGAAATGAAACAGGAATGAGGAAAACATAGACAAGAAGACAAGAGCTGGGTTAGGTGGCAGCCTCTCTGCCTGATTGGTGAGACCCCAGGACAACCGTAAGAACATTTATTTATACCTTTATAGAGTTGCAAGACACAAGGTTGCCCAGCCCACGATGTTCAGGCAGGATGTTTTTCTCAAAACTGAGGTAGCTTGAGTGCTTTAGGCAATGAGGCCACATCATGCCCTCCCACATATGATCAATTTCAGCTTCACTGTTGGCAACAGTCTGGCTTTGAACCCAGGCATTTCAGCCTTAGTCCACATTTAAGTTGCTGTAACATCTTGCCTCTGAAAAGTCACAGTTCTTGTGCATTCATTAAAAAAAAAAAAAAAAACACAGTCAAGCACCATAAACTCTGTAAAATAGGAGTATCTTTACTCTTTGTGTCTTTGTGCTTTGATCCCTAGATTAGCTTTGTAACATAACCAAGGTAAAGAAGTACTTTAAGGTTACTAGTTCATTTCAGCCACAGCAATAATTTTTTACTCCTGCCAAAAATTTGAACATCATGCAAAAGCCAAGCCAGAAAGAGAATAAGAAATGTGAGTTCTGCTTTGAGAGTAGTCAGAGGCAATAAGGAAACCTCACATTCAGAGATCTTTCTTTTATACAGGCAATGTGGACATAGGCAAAGGACTAGGACCCCTGAAAGTTGGTCACTGCAGTGAGGGAGGCCTGCGTCGTAACAAGTCTGATTATGACCCCTAGGTATTCTGTTGCCTTGTCTTTCAAAGAAAGCAGTGTCCGGCTGAAACACTATTATAGAATACTGCATTATGGGCAGGTGTGGCAGTACGCGCCTGTAATCTGGGCACTGGGAAGACTAAGATAGAAGGATCCTATGTGTTCGAGACCAGTCTGGGCTACAAAGTGGACTCAAGGCCAGACTGAACTGCATAGCGAGACCCTGCCTAAAAAGATAAAAAAAGAAGAAGATTGCATCTGGCTCTAGAGCTGGATGAGAACCAGTGGTTAGGTGATATGCTTGCACCCAGAGGGAAGGCGGTTTTTCTTTTAATGCACTGTTACTTTCTGGGTGCCATCATTTCTGTATTGTTGAGTGCAGACTTGGTGTGGACACTGCCTTTGGCACTTGTTGAAGGTGGCAGCTGCACGTCAGCCTAACAGGCTTGTTTTTGAGCCATTAGAGGGGTAGAAGGGCAGAAGCAGTTTTGCTCTCAGCCATTAGGCCTTCCCTTGGGATTCCCCCAGTACCTGGCATAAACAAAAGAAACTAAAGTCTTACTTATATGATATATAGTTTCCTTTCCAAACAAAATTTGTAACTTACATAATTCCCAGTCACTGGCTAAAACATTCAGATGTTCTTCCCATTTTTCATACCTAACACTACAAAAATAATAATTAAAAACTCAACAGATTTTGGAAGATTCAGTCCTTATCATTTTGTACCCAAAGTAGGCCCTGTAAGATAGCCTTATTTTAAAGTGAACTTTTCCTTCTTGGAAGATCTGTGCTCAAAGTAAAGGCCAGTCGTTGATGTGTAGACCGATAGGGTTTCAGGGCTGGTGAATCCACTGGCTGTTAGACATTTCTGAGCCTTGTGGGTGTGCTCAGGGGCGGAGATCAGGGCATGAGGCCCCTTGTGCCCTGTCTCCTGTGCACTGTGCCGGCAACTGCAGCATACATCAGCGCCTGCCCCTGGTGGCCAAGTGCAGGCTCCCGGCTGAGCTGCAGCCACAGTGTGGTGGTTCAAAGGACAGTTTCTGCAGTCACCTGCTGCTCAGGTTCTTTGGTCATTGCTTCTTGCAGTATGTTTCCCTGCCTCAGGCCGCTTCTGCTGAGCTGCTGCCGCTCACTTTTCTTCAGCTGTGTCCTTTCAGTCTGTCATGGGTTCAAGCGTCAGAAAACACTTAGGATTCTGTGTGGTGCTGTGGGATGGAGAGTGGGAAGGCAAGTTTTACTTCAGGCAAGCAGAACAAGATGTTCTGTGTAGCATCTGTTTGTCTATTACATTTTTTAACTTTGCTTTAGGTTTGAAATGTTGAACTTATTTAAGAAAAAACACTTGTCCTATTTTTTTCCTAATGTTAGAAAAGATTTATTAACACCTAAGGAAATCCATGAAATTATCTCTGAGCAATATGTTATCTGAAGCTGGACATGGTGGCGTAGGCCTGTAATCCCTACACTTGGGAGACTGAGGCAGGAAGATCATTTTAAGTTCAAGAACAGCCTGAGCTACAAAATGAGCTCAAGGCCAACTTGAACTGCATAGGGAGACCCTTGCAGATTGCATTTTTTCATAAATGATTTTGGGATATGAAGATGGATCAAGCGTGGTACCTCATGCCTGTATTTCGGGAGGCTGAGCCAGGAGACTTGCTGTGAGGTTGAGGCTAGCTGGGCTACATAGTGAGTTCAAGGCCTATACACTGAGATCCTGTCTTCAGATAAAGACAGCAGCACTGTTTTTTCATTTTAAAGTGTTTCCAGTAATATGTATGATATTAAATTATTTTGGACCTTTTTGATATTGTAGTACTTTTGTTTAATTGGCTGAAGAAATCACCAAATAAGCTGTGAGATTTTGAAAGACTTCTCTTCCTCTTATTGGAACTGCATTACCCTCTCACACTCATGCACACACACATGTACTCCAAGCCCAATCCAGGTTATTGCGAGGTGTCTACCAGGCAAGCCCTAAACCTTTTTAAAACTTGAATAGCTTTAAGGGCCTGGAATAGAGCTTAGTGACCCAGTGCCTGCCTGGCAAGGGCAAGGTCCTGAGCTTGATTCCTGGCACATAAAAAAAACTTGGGCCACACTGGCCCTGCCCCCAGGGCGCACTGAGCCTGTGAATGAGTCCAGGTGTGGCAGTGCACACTTATAATCCTAGCGCTGGGGAGACAGAAAGCGGGAGGATCACTAAGAGTCCGAGCTGCGTAGTGAAACCTACCAAATATGTAAATGAACAACAACAACATCAAAAAACTTTAAAAGCACCAAATAGTTGGGTGATTTTAGGAATCAAGTAAATTCTACAACTTAAGTAGTCACCATAAAGTATGTGTTATAGTTTATCTAGAATTTGGTGAAGTAGTTTTAAAAAATTGTTATC
>PVKN010000170.1:70782-98851 GCA_004027915.1 Capromys pilorides | reverse complement strand
GGGAGGCGGCTTTGGGGAGTCATAGACTTCAGTTTGTGACTGGTTAGCCCCATTGCTCTCGGCCTGCGGCAAGGCAGCCCATCATGGTGGTGGCATGTAGCAGGAAAAAGCCATGACCACAAAGCAAAAAGGGAGAAATAGCAGAGTGCCACTATCCCCTTTGAAGGCATGCTCTCAGTGACCTAAAGATCTCTTACTAGGTGCTACCACTTACAGGGTCTGCCATTCTCCTAATAGCACCGTTGCTGGAGAACAAACCTTTAACACATGAACTTTGGGGGGCCACTTATCCAAACCACAGTAGCAGGGCCACCCTTATAGATAACAAGGGAAGATGGACTGTGACAGCATGGAAGGCAAACACTGTAAGTTTGCTGTCCCACTGTTAAGAATAACTGAGTCTATTCCCAGGGAGGCCAGTGGAGGGGCCAGCTGAGGCCCCAGGGGGACAGTGTGATGAGTGCCAGTCTCCTGAGATGCCTTACTGTCTGTCAATCCCACCATCACCCAGATTTCTTGCCCCTTCTCCCATCTGGCTCCCACCAGGCTGAGGCAGTGACCCACATTCTGGCATCTACCTGGTTCCCACTGTGACAATATTATCTGGGTCTCCCCAGAAAGTATGATAACCTGGTGCTGGTGTTGGGAGGGGTGGCCGCCCCAACTGGTGGAAGCTAGCAGAGCATACCTGTGGATGAGACTGGTCTTCCCCACATAGAGATCTCCAACAACAACTACCTTGGAGAGCTTGAGCCTGGAAGAAACATGGCCACGTCACCCTCAAGCATGGTTTCAAGAGTATTGTTAGCACACACAGGCCTTTGTTTCCCTGAGCTCTCTGTGGCGACCTATTCTCTAACCCTAGATATAAGACAGAACCTACTCTAGAGATCATAATGTTCAGCGAAATACATCACATACCACATGCTTTGTCTTATATGAGAAAATCCAAAGTAAAAATAAATGAGAAAAATAAAATGTGGATGATAAGGAATAGGAAGAGAGAGCTTCTTCATAGGCGAGGGGGAGCCTGAGGTAGAGGAGAGGAGGAGGAGAGGGATAAGGAATGGGAAAAGGAATTAAGACGCGTTACGTACGTGCCCACTCCCCACAAGGAATGTAAAGATGATGTGGTGCAAACATGTAGCAAGAAAAGAGGGGCAGGGATCAAAGGATGGGTGGAGGAGGGAGAAGGAAGGGATGGGGATGAAAAAAGGAATTCAGAGACATTATGTACATTCCCCACAAAAAGTGTAAACATTGTGTACGACAAGCACATGCATCCCTCTGCACACCCCCTGGGCTGTCCACCTGTGTAGCCAGGGTCCTTGCATGCACACACTCCTTGACCAGGATGCCACTGTCCCCTGCACACTTGGAAGGGTTGCTAAGGACCTGATTAGCCAAGAGGTGTGCTGTGGTTAGAAGTCAGGATCTGTAGGCTGGGGCTGGGGCTTGAAGCAAATCAGCTCTGAGGTCCTTGGGCTCGTTGGGGATGCTGCTCATTGGGAGAAGCTGCCGGCCTGACTCTGTGGATGTGCGTCCTGCACTCTGGGGACCAGCATTTCTGGGATGGGTGATAACACTTGTAGATTTTACAGACTGGGGGATGGTGGCACATGTCTGTAATCCCAACTACTCAGAAGGCTGAGGCAGGGGGATTGCAAGCTCAGGCCAGTGTGGGTAGTGAGAGCTTGTCTCAGATTTTTTTTTTTTAAAAACAGCTGGCGGGGGGCGCTTTCGGGTCCTCCTTTCCAAGATGACGGAAAAAAAGAAGGAACAACAGTCGTGCCAAAAAGGGCCGCAGTCATGTGCAGCCTATTTGTTGCACGAGCTGCACCTGGTGCTTACCCAAGGATAAGGCCATTAAGAAGTTTGTCATTCAGAATAGAGTGGAGGCCGCTGCCATCAGAGACATTTCCGAAGGGAGTGTCTTCGACGGTTATGTGCTTCCCAAGTTGTATGTGAAGCTGCATTACTGTGTGAGTTGTGCCACTCACAGAAAGTGGTCAGAAATCGATCTCATGAAGCCTGTAAGGACTGAACAACACCTCCACCCCGATTTAGACCTGCTGGTGCTGCTCCGCCACCTCCAGCAAAGCCCATGTAAGGGGAGCTGGGTCTTAATGGACTGAAGAAAACTCTCTTGAGAAAGAAATAAATTCAGTGTTATACTCAAACAAAAAAATAGCTGGGGAGTGGGTGCTAGGGATTTGGCTCAGTGGTAGAATGCTTGCCTAGCAAGCTGGAAGCCCTCCCTGGGTTTGGTCCTCGGCACTAAAACCAAAAAAATAAATAAAATAAAAATAAAAAAGCTATGGACGTAGTTTAGTAGTCTGAAGTTTAATCCCCAGTACTGGAAGAAAAATAATATTTGCAGCTCATTTCAAAGGACCTCAATGACTGAAGCAACAAACCTGGGCAAACATCTGACGGGCACTCACTCTGTGTGCAAGCTACAAGTGGATCCCTCTGTATCACCCGGTGCCCTGGCCTACTGTTTACCTTGACACACCTGTGAAGACCTCGCCCAGGCTGCCCATGCCTCCTGAAACAGCTTGGCCCTGACTCTCTTTGTCAGGTGAAAAAAGGCAGGTTACTGCCAGGGGCTTACAGTAGGGGCCTTGATGATAGTTTTTTTTTTTTTTTCAGGCACCAGTGCAGCAGAGAAACAGGCAAAAAGAAAAAGGGAAAGGGGCTTTATTATCTTTGAGGACAAGGAGAGAATCTGGAGAAGATGAGGATTTTCTGGAGTTGAACAAAGGGAGGCTGAGGCTCTTATGACTTTTTGCCAGGGGTGGAGTTTGAGGGGGATGTTTAGATATACCCGAAGAGCTGAGTGGGGTCTTCCCTGACATGGCGGGAAGGGTGAAAGAAGCGGGGAGGTGGTCTTGGGGAAGATGGGCTGTGCTTTAGCCACCATAATGATCAGCAATTTATACTAGGGCCAGAACCTATCACTTGGTACTTCAGTTTTGCTACCTGCAGTGCTACTGTAAGAGGCGAGGGAGATTACCTATGTGGAACCCTGAAATGGACCACACTGCTCCACAATGCTATTAGTCTCAACCAATGAGCATAGTGGTGGAGCCAGCATTCTGAGGGAGCGCGGCCTCCCTCATTCAGCTTTGGGAACCTCTAAAGCTGGGCTCCTGCATTGACTGTGAGCGCCTCAGGCTGAAGAACAAAGCAAGCCCTTGTATCAGTTTGTTAAAAGAAAAGACTACTGCAAAATCCCTGTGCCTGTGGTGACAGGTGATGCTGGGGCAGAAAGAGGAGAAAACTTTGGCCCTGGCAAGGAATCCAGACAGCAAAACTATGATTCTGTGACATAAGTGTTGGCTCATGAGCACACAGGAAGGCCACATGATCAGCTCAGGCTATGGGCAGGGGCGGCATGGGTTAGAGAAGGCTTTCAGCAGACCTGAACAACGGGGTCCCAAAGAAGGGGAGTTCCAGACAGAAGAAACAGATCTTTTCTGAGACCTCAGGCTCACACATTCCGAGAAAAGGAAAAGTTCACATGGCATAGTGTACCAAGTCCAGCCAGACAAAAGCCCCAGTCCTGGGTGGCACCTGCCTAGTCTGTGTGTTTCATTTGTTCATCTTTCATTCATGCATTCTTTTGCTTTTTCCTTCTGGCCATCTCTCCCCCATACCCCAGGTCCACAGGCTCACCCGACAGTCCCAGTGTTCCTGCGCTCACAAGCTGCGCTGACCTGCCCGTGGAAGTGCTCCTTAAGCTGTAGGGAGGCGTCAGGCGTGTACCACTACAAAGAGACAGACAGGTAGGCATCTCCTCCTGCAAAACTGCAGCCCCATCACCAAAGCCAGAAGCCCTGGTGGTGATCCACATCCAAGCCTTCCCGCCCCTCCTCTCTTGAGCCTCTAGGCTGTAGCCTCTTTTAGCTTTCCCGGTTCCCGTCATGTAGAGCCAACTTCAGAGACAGGGAAACTGAGGCATACAAAGTAAAGGGAAGGATTTGCCTATGGAAGTGCTATTTGGACTCAGTGGATCTGACTGAGAATTCCTCGAGTCTGAAGTAGTGTGGCCCTGGGGTGCAGGGCAGTCTTGGCTACCAGTGGCCTGTGATTCTCCAATAACTGCAGACAGCAGGGACAGGACCCCACTTTCTACAAAAACAAGAGGGATCCCCAGGCTGCCTCCTCGGGGAAGGGAGCTCTAGGGCCAGACTTAGCCTGGTCAAATCCTAGCTCCACAAAGCCCGGCTGGGCGACCTCAGAGATCTTCCCTATTTCTTTGAGCCTCGCTATCCTACTCTGTAAATGGAGTCCTTTGTCCAAAAGAGCTGGACTGTTTTGTGCCAGTGCTCCCTTTCCTTTCAACTCATAAAATACGAGTGTCTGTCAGCTTTGTTAGTGCTGTCAAACTCCACGGGAAAAGCAATGGCGTGAATTGTGTTGTAACGGAAAATGTGGAAGAATTATTCATAGGTCTGAGGCACTAAGACCCTCCCTGTGAGGGTGTAGAGAAGGAACTCGGCAGGAGGGTAAGAGGGAATGGCTGAAGACACCAAATACCCAGAGCCTACAGCTACCTTCTTCCTCCTTACCAGCCTGGGCACAAAATCCAAAAGACATTAGGTGGACAGGTCTTCCTACACAACTGCCCTAAGCCAATGTAGGCACCTACTGACAACAGGGTCTTATGTAACCTTCAGAAATATTTTATGCATATATGAACAACACAGACATTTCTTCTCCTTTTTTTTTCAGTACTGTAGATCAAGCCCACTTGTGTATGTTAAGTATATGCTTTACTACTGAGCTACACCCCCAGCTCATCTCCTTTTTTATATACATGAGGGTGTACTACACCCAGCTCACTACACACATCTTCACTCTTTGCATTTTACCTACCAATTTACTTTGGTCCTCATTGGCATCTGAGGAGGTACCTCGTTCTTCCTCTGTCCATGACAGGAAGTAGCATTACCTCTTCAACCAGCCCCCAATCTGAGGGCAGTGACATGTCTGACCTGCTCTCATGAACTGCTATAATCCCTGGTCCTGTGCACATTCTCCACTCCTTCCCATGTACCTTAGAGTAAATTTCTAGAATGGAATGGCTGTATTAGTGGGCAGAGGCACTGGCAATTTTGGGAAATATAATTCCACAGCCACCAAGAGAAGTCAGATTGATTTGCTTTCCTGGATGCAGCTAATACTGGATCTCACTAAAAACAGAAGAGAGCTGTAAACTAACTTCTCTCTCTCTCTCTCTCCTTAGCACTATGGCAAGGGGAGAAAGCCCCTGATTTGAGGTTAGAAATTGGAGTGCTGTGGATTTAATTTTTTTTGTGTGTGTGTGATGTCTGGGCCTGGTACAGGCTATGCAAGTACTCTATCACTGAGCTACACTTCTAGCTCCTGGAGTGCTGCTTTGCTAACAGTAATAATAGTGGAACGGGTAACTTCAAGGAAGCTCCTGTTTCCAATCAGCTAGGGAGACAGTGTGAGAAGCAGTATCTGCTAGGTTCTAAGAGTGAGTGACTTGCCACTGGTTACAAAACTTAACAACAGAATCAGGATTCCCGTGTAGGACCCTCCCGCTGACTTAGGACTCCATGCCACACAGCCACCTTGTCTCACACTGGCCTACTTTGGACAAGTCAAAACCCAGTCTTCTACCATCTCAAGAAGACAGATCTGATTCACCGGCTTGTCTTTTTTAGTGGTACCAGAAATTGAACTTACAACCTTGTGCTTGCTAGGCAGGTACTGTGCCGCTGAGCTATATCCCCAGCCTCATTTCCTTTATTTCTGGGGGTGACAGTAGGCTGGGAAAGCTGGATCTGATCTCAAGGTCATGAAGACAGTACAAATAAAAGAGGGTACTGTAGTAGCGCTACCTTGGGAAAGGTGTCGATGATGCGGTCCCGGCTTACAGGTGGCCCCAAAGGCATCAGGGAGGATCTCATTTTTCCAGTGTCCTGTGGAACCAAAGAAGGAAAAGAAAAAGCTAAATTCAATTTAGAGGTGGTCACTGATTTGGATTAGCCTACTGCATGAGGGTCCAACAGACCTGATCAAGCCAGAATCACTCAGGCTAGGTGTTGCAGGATTGAACTGGACTCTGAACTGGGCCAGCTAAACACACACACACACACACACACACACACACACACACACACTCAAAAACCTGAGAGGTTCACAGCATTCAATCAAAAGTGAACCAACCCCTTTTACCTGAACCAGCATGATAAAAAATCCCCTTTGTTTTAAACCTAGTAAGTAACTTTGAAACAACCATTCTGTTTTTCATTCCGTTTTTGTTTTCCTTAGTCTTTTTCTGCATAGGACACCAACCTGGGGCCTGTGACATAGCTCAGTGGTCTAAAGTGCCTGATTAGGGAAGCTTAGGCAAGCCTAGGGCCACAAGTTCCATCTGTGGGACACGTACTGCGCCAGTCCTGCCCTCAGGGCAGGCTGAGCAGGCCACAAAACAACAATGACAAAATAAAACAACAAAAAACCAACCTGGCTTGCTCAGTGGTGCAGTAAGCATAAGGTCCTGAGTTCGATTCCTGTTACCAAAAAAAGGAAAAAAGACATTCACAATGAAACTGTTAAATACTCAGTACATCTTACAGAATGATGTGTTGCCTGATTCTAGAACCACAAATAAAGCCAATCGAGATTTTTGAACTTAAAAACCTGTTATTTTATCTTTTGATAAGAGTTAGAGAACCGTGTAAATCTCCAAAGGTGCAGCTGTAAGTTTCTGCCTAACTTTTCACTAGCCTTAGAACTAGATCTGGCCTCACTCTTTATCAGGAATATCTGGCAGAGATCATCTGGAGACGGTAAGTCAGGCCATCTCTCTTCACTGTGAAGGTGGCACTGGGTGCAGTGTGCTGCTTCATCCTGCCTGGGAATCTGAAGACAGGGTTCTCCCAATGTCTAAGCAGAAAGGAGGCCGACTTTGAATGGCCTGGGGGCTTTAGGTTTCACGCTGTTTCTGTGTTCTCACCCAGCCTGTCTCCTCAAGCTTATTCAACATCTCTCCATATTCTTTTCATGTCCAGCCTCCCCTCCCCCAGTAATGGGCCCGACCGAGGTCACATGTTGTCCTCCCCCAGACTTGACTAAGTTCCTGGACCAGTAAGGGCCTGGCACGGGTTGAGTGCTCAAGAATGAGGAAATCCGGGGCTGTAGGCCATATTCAGGTCCTGGCGCTAGTAGGTGGGCAGGGGACAAGGTGCTCCCGCGACCACAACGTCTGCATTATGCTTACACTGGGGCGGGCAGAGGGTCGGACAGAGAAGGGGGGTGGACTCACTTACCACGCCCGCGAAGGCTCGAGGCTCCGCGCGGCCCAGTACCATAGAGCGGTGCAGAATCACCACGGCAACGGGCCACACGGGATCGCGGGGGCGTTCGATGAAGGCCGACTCTGGAGGCGGGGTGTGGGCGGCACTGACTTTGGAAAGAGTCCTGCACGCTGTTTGCACGAGGGATCACCATAGCAACGAGAGCGTCCCAGGGGTCCCAGCCGTGTAGCCAGAGAAGAGACTTCCGGACGCTGCAGCGCCACGGGAGATCACCATGGCAACGAGAGAGCGGCTAGTTAGGCGGACAGTGGGCGGAACCAGGAAGCCCAGTGGGTGGAGCTGTGCTCTGGAGCGGGGGTTGGGGAGGGATTGGGAGTGAGAGGCTAGGAGGTGGAGGGTTGGAGGGTAGGGGCTTGGGGGTCTGTCTGGGTGGCACTGACCATGAAGGGGTTCTCCGGAGCTGCTCTTTCTGATTGTCACCTCGGACTGGAAGAGTGGTAGCAATCACGAGATAAGAACTGTGCTGTTGCTGAACTACAATACAATATCGTATTGGTATTCGGTCTGAGTCAAGGATACTGCCTTGGTGAGGGATGGGCCTTGTGTCCTCCATCTGCTGACCTTACAGAGTAATCCTGAATCCACTGCTCCCTGAAAATCACGTGCCTGGCTTCTAGAGCTCATGCTGCAGCATTAATTTCCTTGATTAATGGGTATTAAAATTGGTTCCTAGTCACTGAGCTCTGATGAATTAGTTTTTGGAAAGTGAGATGTGTACGAGTCTAGACGGTTTCCAGAACACCCTATTTTCATAACCAGATTTAAAAATGTCCAGAGTTCCCAGCTTTGAGAACAATTTTTTTTTTTTTTTGTGGTACCAGGGATGGGAACCAATTTAAATAAGCCCCCCACCCTACTTTTTTGAACAAACTATAACACACACTCAATGGGATTTGTCTAGAGAGTTAGAACTACAATCGAGACCTCTTTTTCTTTTCTTTTCTTTCTTTTTTCTTTGTTTTTTTTGTGTTTTTGAGATATAGTTTTACTATGCAGTTGAGGCTTGCCTTGAACTCATAGCAATCCTCCTGCCTCAGCCTCCCAGTGCTGGGATTAGAGGTTTGCACCACCCTGCCTGGTCCCAGTTCAGTGTTCTTTACAGTAACTTCCTTAAAACGTTAGAATGCTCTGGGTTGCAGAAACCCTTCAGAACTTGATCCTTTGGGGGACAGCAAGAGAAGGCAGATCTCAGCATGGCAATATTGGATTCTTGGTACACAGATCTAAGCATTCTTCAATTTAGGGCTAACTGTGTTAGAGACTGAGGTTTGATGGCTTTATTAATGCATTTACTGCTAAGGTTTGAGGCTCAGAAGGTGAATTTAGGTAAGCCACTCCACTTTTTGCGTCTTGGTCTACTTACTAGCTATAAAATGGACTCGACTATCTTCAAAGGTTTCTTGTGAGGATCACTTGAGATAGTGCTTTTAGGTTGTAAAATTCTATTGAGATCTGTTAACACGTCATTTGTTTTACACTGACCAAAAGCCTCCTGGTATATATGCCTGGCAGTGGGAAGGCAAGGAAAAAAAATAAACTGACAAAGTCTGTACCCTCTGAGGAGTTAGAGCATGCTGTGGGTCTTAGAAGTAAACGGAGGGCTGTGGTGATAGCTCAGTGATAGGATGGTCAGCTAGCATAGCTCAGGCCCTCGGTTCAGTCCCCAGCTCCCACGGGAGAGTGTGTGTGGAAGTAATTGGAGAGTTGAGAGAAGGATGTGTGCCAGTGGGGTAATTGAGCTAGGAGATCCCTTACTGGATTTGAGAAGGATGACTTTATGGAGAAAGTGTCCACCAAGTTGCTTTCTACAAGACTACGGAGTTGTTAGAATCACAGACAGGCTGAAGTTCAGGGCTGGTGAGATAGCTCAGCGGTCTAAAGCACCTGCTTCGGCAACCACAGGGACCACGTTCGGTCCCTGGCACCACATGCTGCGCCAGCCCCACCCTCTGGGCTGGCTGAGCCGGCCATAACATAAATAAAGTTAAAAAAAAAAAGAGAGAGAGAAAGAGTGAGTTCACCATGGTTGGAAGAAACTAAACCTTAAGGACTTGGGTGTAACCGTGGTGTGTGTGTGTGTGTGTGTGTGTGTGTGTGTGTGTGTAGCACTAGGGGCTCAGGCCTCAGTCCAGCCACCAGCGTGTTTTAAGCAGGTGGTGGCTGGATCTGTCTCGCTTTTGCGAACAACCACTAACACGAGTTTATTTGGTCCACTGTAGGAGTTGATTTTTGTGATTACTAGGTGGTCGACTTGCAGAGCCACGGGCGTGGAGCAGGGCTAGGCAGTGCTAGAATAGGTATGTGTGCTATTCGGAGGAAGAGACAGAACCTCTTCAGACTGCAGTCAGCAAACTGCAGAGGCTTTGGTCTCACAATCAAAGACATGCGAATGCCTAGTACAGAGAAAGAGGTAAAGAAATTGCTTTTCTTTCGTACCTTGAGCAAAATTGAGCAGCCTTTGTTCTTCCACAATAACCCTGTCAAATAATATCGTTCCCACTTTGGAACCAGTCTCAGCGCCTGGCTGCTCGCGCCTGCGCAGTGGGTTCCGCGTGAGCTGAGCTGGACGCTTCAGAGTTGCCTGGCAACTAGCGGGCTGGCTCAGGAGACGCTCTGAGGCAGGTGAGGTGATGGCGGTGGGTGAGGGGCCTGGGAAACAGGAGCGTTCCCTGACCTACCCAGTCTCACTCACGAGGGCTGACGTCCTCAGACCTCAAGTCACACCTTTCCTTCTGTGGCTGTACTCCCTCAGTGCGCGCCCTTCGGAGGAGGAGGGCGGGCCCCTGTCGCTGTGCCTGAGTCTCCAAGACGGGGACTCAGATAGATACGGCAGCGTTCTTCACAGCCCAGCCTTTCTCCTCTCCTTGTCTGGTGGCCTGTCTTAGAATCTGGCTCACTTTTACTAGGGAGATTTCTGCAGGACTGTGTCCTGTCCATGTGACTAAATGCAATTACAGTCATCATAATAATGACAGCCAGTCTAGCTCAGGCTCAGGTGAGCTAGACTCATGGGTATAGGACTACACTACAAGGGCGGCAAGGGGTGCTATTATTACCTAGTTCTTTTTGCAGCTGCAGAAAGACGCAGATGGAGGAAGTAACTTGTCAAGGGCCACCTGTGTCGTGGCCCTGCAGCCAGCTGTAGGCGGGTTGGCCCTCCTGCGTAGGCTGCTTGTGGTGAACGTGGAAAAAACCCCAGACCATCCTTTAACCTTAAATCCTTTCTGACGATGTGTCCTAAGCATCTGAATATGGGTCTTTGACAAGTGAATGAGCTAGCTAGATCTGGATTTGAACAATGACTTCTAGCCTTACTAATTGGGTGACATCTAGCAAGCTTTTGACTTCATGTTTTCTTATTTGTCTGTTATGGGTAATACAAGTCCACTCCTTATATTGTAGGTGTTTAGTTTTGTTGGTTCCTGGGGTTAATCCCCAGGGCCTTCACACTGAGCTACATCCCCAGCCCTTTTAATTTTATTTTTAAATTTTGGGACGGGGTATTGCCAAGTCACTAAATTGTCCGCACTGTGATCCCAACTTGCAGTCATCCTGCCTCAGCTTCCTCGAGTGCTGAGATTACAAGCATGAGGCGCTGGGTCTGGCTTGTGTAGGCGAATTAGGCACTAGCTATTTCTGGCACCAGATAAGCACCAAATAGAGAGATTATGGTGATGCTTACTTGTTTGATCTGTTTTGTCATTCAGGTGCCAGTGACAGTGGCCCCAGCCTATAAAGTACTGCAGTGGTTCCTTATGTTACTAAGAACCATTGCAGGGCAGGCAAGATAGCTCAGTGGCTTAGGAGATGCTCTGAGGCAGGTGAGGTGGTGGCGGTGGGTGAGGGGCCTGGGGAGCAGAAGCATTCCCTGACCTAACCAATCTCACGAGTCACAAGGGCTGACGTCCTCAGACCCCAAGTCACACCTTTCCTTCTGTGGCGCAGGAACTGGGGTCTGATCCCCTATACCACATGCTGCACTAGCCCCGCATCTCTGGGCATGCTGAGCCAGCCACCAACACCAGGTGTGGTGGTGCACACCTGTAATCCCAGTGCTGGGGAGGGTGAAAACAGGAGGATCACTATGAGTCTGAGCTGCATAGTGAGACCCTGTGCCAAATACATAAAATAAATAAACAAACAGATAAATAAATATTTAAAAAAAGAACTACTACTGCACAGGAGAACTCTGGAGGTTTGGAATTTGGGCTGCTATTTAACCTTCACTGTGACCTTAAAGCTCTTTCTTCATTATTCTCAGGCAGTTCATCTGTAAGATAGGCATAAAAATGCCCATCTACCTGCTCTCACACTTTCGAGGATCAGATAAAAAAAATAACTTGTAAATTACAGTAGCAATAACAACAGTTTCTTGGATTCTTTTAATCAGTGGTCTCTGCAAAGCTTCATTTTGAAAGCTCTTTCAAAAGGAACCATGGCGCATGCTCGTATCTCTACGTACCTGCCTCCGAACATCAATCCTGCCCAGACTGACATTGCCTATGGCTGTTGGGCCCTGCCCAATCTGAATAAGGAGCTGCAGTCAGAGGACCTGGAGATGAGGCAGAAAGCCCTCATGGCCCTGTGTGACCTCATGCATGACCCTGAGTATGTCTACGAGGCCATCAACATAGGTGAGAGTATTGCAGCTGGGGTGACCATGACTGGGGTCCTCACATGGCTTAGACACTGGGCGGAACTTCCACAATAAGCATTGCTATTTAATGAGCCTGACTTTGAGTGAGCAGTGCCCTAATTTCAGTGTCTTCCTTATTGTAGTCCTCATGGTGGTCACCGGCAAGGGAGGGAAAATTCACGCCTTGCACATAAGAAGATCAATGTTCAGCCAAGCACCATGGTGATGCACACCTGTCACCCCTCTTACTTGGGTGGCTGAGGGAGGAGGATTATAACTTGGAGTCCATCCTAAGCAACTTAGTGAGACCCTGCCTCAAAATAAGAATTGTAGAGCTGGTGTTATATAGCTCAATAATAGATCATCCGTGAGTTCAACCTCTGGTACTGGAAAAAAATCAAAGACCTTAAGGAAAAAGATGTAAGTGTAAGGTTGCCTAATTAATAAATTAAGCAGGAGTTCTATGTGTTAAATCTTACATCCCTAGGCGTGGCCATTCACCTAGGTCATGGTACTAGTGTAGGACAGGGTTAATAATTTAACCATATGTCTCTCCTGGAGTCAATGAAATATCAAAGGACGTTTTCTTTAAGAGAAGGAATTAGTAGAAAACATTCAAGGTGTATAGTGAAGAGAATTAGATGAGATGATCCTAGGGTGTGTGTTCCCACAGTAGCTCCCAAATGCGGTGTACCTGACACACTTCCCCAGCACTCCAAGCAAGAGACCTTTGGTGCTTTCTTACTGCCCAGCATCTGCTCACATACTAACTTCTGGGCCACTTAGTTGTTTTTTTTTTTTTTTTCCTCATAGGTTGCCTGGAGAGTCTGGCAGCTTTGCTGAAGGATAGTGATACCTTGGTTCGGATAAAGGCCACCGAGGCACTCCGTATCATGGTGAACCATAATGTGGGCAGGTGGGTAGCCATCTCTGTCACGCTTGGAAGCCATGCTCCTCTTCTGTGTGGATGTCCTCAAATGCCCTTGAATGCTCTGAAATTTTGTCTGTACACTGGTCTTCAGTGGGACTTGTGCCTGGTCCGAATAAGCCTCTCTGTGGGGTAGATTTGATTGCTTCTGTGGGGGCCTCGTGAAACCTTCTGTTCCACACTAATTTTTATGTAAGCTTCTAGCTCTGGGGTTCCCAGTTTGAAAGTGTAAAGAAAGTTCATATATGGAGCTGGAGAGGTAGCTCAGAGGCATAAGCACAAGGACCTAAGATTGATCCCTGGCCCCACATGCTGTATGGTCTTGGCCCCAGATGCCTGGGCACGCCGTCTCAGCCCCAGATGTGGGCGCACACCGTGCAGCCCCGCAACTGGCCGTGGTGGCACATGCCTGTATTGCAGAACTTGGGAGGTTTAGCCAGGAGGATCTCTGTGAGTTTGAGACAGCCTGGGGGCTACAAAAGTGAGCACAAAATCAGTCCAAACTGCATAGTGAGACCCTGTCTCAAAAAAAAGCTCATAGCCCATATCTGCAATAATTTTGCCTTTTCTTAGCCTTTTAAGGAGAGCCAAGTTCCCTGTCCCAGATCTCCTCAGGGTCTGTGGCTTTGCCTTTTGTCCCCCACGAAGATGTGAAAACCTTAGCCTCAAAGCACACATTTGGGCTGGGCTGATAGCCTCACCTTTTGCTCAACATTCTGAGGTTCTTTTGCTTCCCTTTTAAATATCCCAGGTAAAGCTCTGCATTTTACCCTTAGGCCATATTTCACCTAGCACTCAGAGGATGGGGTGGCAGTAGGGGATAGGATTGGAAGTGCTTCCCACAGTAGCTCAATTTACTCATTTGACCTGGGATTACTAATTCAAGTTCTTTCTCCAGTCTCCTGTACAAAGGAGACCCCTGCCCAGTAGGCAGGGACAACCCAGAGGGCAAGGTAAAACACAAGCACCTGCTGAGAGAGGCTTCAGAGCAAGTGACAGGGCCCGGACACTCCCCAGGTTCTCAGAGCCTTGCTGTCCTCCTTGGCACCTGCTCTGGCCCACATGCAGCCCTGGTCTAATGAGGTGCTCTGAGTGGGGGGCAGTGCCACAGCTGGCACTCTAGTTCACAGCCTGCATGGTATAGAATGAGGTGGGCCTGTCCTTTGGGGGGGGCAGCACGCTTTTCTGCTCTGTGACCTGGATGATCCTCTTTTTCCTCCCCCCAGTACTAGGGATTGAAACCAGGGTTTCCTCACTACTGAGCTATGGCCTCCGTCCTTTATATTTTTGTTAATACTGTTTTCCTAATTTTGAGAAAGGATCTTAGTAAGTTATCCAAGAGGGACCCTAACTTTTGGTCCTCCTGTCTCAGTTTCCCTAGGTGTGCACCACTTTGCTTGGATTCCTGGCTGAGCATCTTGATCCAAGTCTCACCTGACTATCTGAAATAACCTCAGAAAGGTGCTTTAAGACGTTGAGGAAGGGCTGGCCAGATAGCTCAGTGGACTAAAGCGCCTGCTTAGACAGGCACAGACAGCTACCTGGGGTTCCATCCCCAGCTTGCTATGCTGGCCCCACCCTGAGTGGCCACTGAGACTGGGTATGGTGGCATGTACCTGTAATCCCAGTGCTTGGGAGGCTGAAAACAGGAGGATCACTATAAGTCTGATCTGCTTAGTGAGACCCTGTAGACCCTGTACTAAATAACCAATCAATCAATCAATTCTTGGGGATAATGGAGCTGAGGCAGATTTGACCCCAGCTTGGGTCACTTAATGAGATCCTGTCTCAAAATAAGACATAAAAAGGGCTGAAGCTATAGTTCAGAGCCAAGGCTTTAGATTCAGTCCCCAATCATGTTTTTGTTTTTGGTCTTTTTGAGACAGGGTCTCACTGTGCAGTTCAGGTGGGCCTTGTGCTCACTTTGTAGCCCATGCTGATCTCAAACTTATAGTGATCCTCCTGCCTCAGTGTCCCAAGTGCTGGGATTGCAGGCATGCAACACCAAACCTGGCTTCAATATCCAAAAATGAAAAGTAAACCAAGCCAAACTGAACCAACCAAACCTTAGGGGGGCCAGGTGTGGTGGCACGCTCCCACAGCCCCAGCTACTCAGGAAGCAGAGACAGGATGACTATTTGAACTCAGAAATTCAAGACCAGCTCAGGCAACATAAGGACATGCTATCTCAAACAAAACAGCTGAAAACAAACAAGCAAACAGCCTTAGGGCCAGAGATATGGAGGCAAACAACTATAATCCCAGCACTGTGAGAAGCTGAGGTAGGATGATTGCAAATTGGAGCTCAGTCTGGGCAACTTAGTGAGGACCCTGTCTCAAAATACAAAATCAAAAAGGGGCTGGAGATATAGCTCAGTGCCAAGGCCCTGGCTTCAGTCTCCAGTTCTGCAAGACAAAAACCAAAAGCCTAAAGCCCCAAGGAGCACACAGGTGTCCAATAGCCCTCATCTTCCCATTGTTTTTCCCTTTTCTTTTCTGGGCTCAATATGGACAATTAGGTAACAGCCCTCAGGGATGGGTGATAGATGCTGAAAGGAGATAGGATCAAAGCCCAAGCATGATAAAGAAATAAAATGCCTGTGGAGGGTCATTGTACAGTTGTTCAGAGGCCTGAAGAGAGCCTTGGCGGGGCTGTGCCCACATTCCCCTGGTGGGAGGACAAGAGGAGGAATCACCTACGAATCACTAGGCTGGGCTCAAACTTGGGCAGGGCTTGAGGGAGTCTCGTCCGTGTGTATGTGTGTGTGCGTGTGTGTGTGCGTGTGTGTATGTGTGTGTGGTGTGTGTGTGTGTGTGTGTGTGTGTGGTGTGTGTGTGTGTGTGTGGGGGGGGGTGGCTTCTTAGTCATTCTTTGCTTCCAGGCAAGGGAAAAAGGCTGAGAGATATGCTGCTGTATGCCCAGGGCCGAGGGCTCCAAAAGCTAAAATACAAATGTGGCCCTTTTCTAAAGTTCCCCAGATTTCAGCACCAATTTTATTTTATTTTATTTAAATTCTTTTTCTTTATTTTTTAAAGATAGTACAAATTAGAATTAAAACAGAAAAAGTTACAAGTGATACAAGATTTCACTTAACAAAGTACTACGAATTTTACAGTATTTGTTGTAATACGTATGCTGTCCTTCAGCCAGTTATTCATATTACCAGATATATGCCAATAAAATTGAAGAAAAAAAGAAATGGGTTAAAAAATTAAGAAGAGAAAAAGTACAATTGAAGAAAGATGACAAAACAAATTAAAGCATTAACCACTTCTTTCCATAGTCCAGCAGGAATGCATAGTTCAGTGCGATGTTGTAACTAAAGTTAACGGCTTTCAGAGCCCATTGAGCCCTACGTAACTGCTTTGAACCACCTGTGTTGCAACCCTTCCGCCTTCTCACCACCACACAAACAGAGACTGAAAGGGTGAGTGGAGCGGGCAGCCCAGGCCTGGCACCTTGGCACCTTGGCACCTTGAGGAGCTCATTAACTCACATGACATTCACACAGCCAGGAGAGCTTCCTGGGTGGAGGCTTCTTCCCATCTGGCCTGGTGCCAGTGACGTGGCCATGCTGCTCCACAGGCAAACACATTCCCTGTTTTTTGTTTGTTTGTTTTGAGACAAGGTCTTGCTCTGGAGTCCAGGCTGGCTTTAAACTCACAGCCATCCTCCCACCTTAGCCTCCTGAGTAGCTGTGATCATGGGTGGCTTGATGTCTTAGTTCTTGTTCTCCCTCTTTTCTCCTTCCCTTACTCCCTCCTGGTACTGGGAACTGAACCCCAGGGATTTTGCATTCAGCTGTATTCCCAAGTCATTTTTCAAGTTTCTGAGGCAGAGTCTCATTAAATCATTAAGTTGTTCGGGCTGGGCTCAAACTTTCCCTCTTGAGCTCCTGCCTTCCCCTCTTGGAGTGCTTGGATTATAGGTCTATGCCACCATGCTGAGTTTGTTTTGACACTGGGGACTGAATCCAGGCCTTCGTGCACGTTAAGCCCATGTTTCACTATTGAGTTACATAGCACCCTCAAGCCTTTCTTTCCCCGCTAGAGACAGGATCTTGCTATGTTGTCCTGGTTGGCTCTGACTCCAGAGTGCAAGTGATTCTCCTGCCTTAACCTCCCAAGTAGCTGAGAATATAGGCTTTCAAAGCATAAGTGACACAGAGGGGGTCATGGGCAATGACTGAGGAAAACCCAGTGGTCAGGCAAGGTCCCTGCAATGCATATGTCTCCCTGTGATTTTCTTCCACCAAAATAATTCAGAACGTGCCATAAGGGTATGTCTCAACCAGTGCTACAGTAGCGTGACTGGTTGGGCATATCCTGCATGCTGGGCACTTAATTGAGGGCTTCACACATGACTTCTCATTTATTCCTGAATTTATCCCTGACTGGTGTGACCTCCTAAGTCCTTTTCTCAGGTGCTATTGGGCCCAGGATACGGTTGGTTACTTAGAAGAAATGGTTACAAAATGGAGAAGCAAAGAAATTGTGTATTACCTTTAAATGGTTTATTTTAAACTCGAAGTACAAATAATAAGGCATGTGCCAATCCCAGGGTAGGACCCCGGCCTTGTCTTGTGATGGGTCCACGGGATGGCACATCCTGCCTCCTTTTTAGTTTTTTAATTAAATCACATATCTGATTTGCAGCTTTGGTTTCTTTAAAGCTGAGCAAGAGCTGAAAGACATTGATGAAGTAATCTGCATGCAAAAAAACCTTCTAGAATCTTTTACAATCATCTTTTTTTTCGAAGATCAGTCTTTGAAAAGCACCCTTTCTTTTTTATAAGGAAATTTCAAAAACCCTCCTCATCGAATTGGCTTACCTACTAATTAACCTATATATAATTATAACAACAAGCATAACAGGCATCCATAGGTCTGCAGGCAGCGGCTGGCTGCTGGCAAGCTCACAACTCAGCAGGGAGAAGACAGGAGCCGCAGGGGGCCCTGAGGGGCTGGGCTTGCCAAGCATGTACCCTGGGAGCCTCAGGGAGAGATAGAGAGCCGGGTCCGCAGTTTAGGCAGGGTAGGTTGTAGGTTTCCACTGCTAGTCACTCTCGCTTTACTGATGGTGCAACTGAGGCTAAGGAGAGTGAAAGAATCCAGGCCAGGAATGAAGGGCCTGGGTCTGAGTCGTGGTTACCAAAGGGTGGAGCTGTGGGCTTCTTGTTACCACACAAACCACACTGTTCTGCTCTCATGGCCTCTGGGGATTGTGGAACTCAGTGTCCACCTCTGCTCTTTGCCCCAGTTCGTGCGTTCAGACTTGGACTGACTCTACGTAGGGCTGCTGACCTGGTCTTTTTCTCCCCACCTCCCTCCACCATGGGAATGGAACCCAGGGCCTTGTGCGTGCTAACAAGTGCTCAGCTACTGAGCCACAACTGCCAGCCCCCAGGGCCTTTTAATTTTTTATTTGGAGATGGGGTCTTGCTGAGTTGCCCAGGCTGGCGTTGTACTTGTGATCCTCTATTGCCTCCACCTCCCAGGTCACTGGGATTAAAGGCATGTACCACCACACCCCGAAGCGGATCTGCTCTTATTTGATCCTGCCTCAGCATGGTTTTCATTCTGTCTAAATGCCCCTTCCCTTCCCTAGAGTCAGCTTTTTAGAGCACGACATCATCCTTGCTCTGTCCTTTCTGCTCAATGATCGCAGCTTAGCCTGCCGGGAGAACCTGCACCAGGTGTACAAGCAACTGGCCCAGCTGCCTGCAGGTAGGCCCCCACCCCTCCTGTGGATCCTCTGAGCCTCTGGGTTGCCCCCTTCTCCCAGTCGTGTCCATGCTGTGTTGCAGATCACAGTCCATAGCACGATTTTGGAAAGTTACCTTTGAGCTGGGTGTGGGGATGCACCCTTGTAGTTCCAACCACTGGGGAGGCTGAGGCAGGAAAGTCATTTGAGCCTACGAATTTGAGACCCACCTGGGTAACATAGGAGAGCTTGTCTCAGCAACAATAGCAATCAAAACTATGAAAGTTTTTATTAAATCACAACCTACATATTTTAAAAAACACGCACAGGGACTGGGAATGTGGCATGTGGTAGGGTATAACCTTAGTATACGCGAGACCCTGGGTTTAATCCCCAGTGTCCATTCCCCCCAGTAAAACCCGCCCCACAAATAAGTGACAATTTGGTTAAACTGTGTTGAGCATTCCATGTCATACCATGTAAGTTAAGACTGTCCTATTGCCAGCACTCGATGCTCCCCACGCCTCACATGGAGGTACTGCTTCTCACCCTGAGGGAAACCATACATTCCAATTTATAAGGCCATAGCTTTAGCTCATGCCTTTCTTCCTTTTTGAGGTGCTAGGAATGGAACTTGGGACCTCACATAGGCTAATCGTGTGCTCTCCCAGTGAGCTTCACCCCAGGGCACGTTATTTCTTTTTAAACTTTACAGAAATGGAAACATAGTCTGCAATATCTTGCTTTTAGCTTTTGTGCGCTCAACATTTTCTTTCCAGGATTCATGTGCATTGTGTATTACTGATGTTTGCTTATTATTGCTAGAGATTATGTGAGACCTGCACACTACAGTTTACTCATTCTGCTGCTGAGAGACATATGGATTGTTTCTATTTACCACTACCAAGAACACAGCAGTTGTAAACATAAATATCTTTTTATGGACATATATACATTTATTTTGAGGTATACCTAGGAATAGAATGGCTAGAATAGTATAAATTTATGTTCAGCTTTATACAAAATGCTACCAAGTGATTTTTTTAGGTTAGTCAGCAAATTTCACATCCAACAGTGGTGTATGAGTTATAGGTGCTCCACAACCTCACCATATTTGATCTTTATTGACTTTTTATTTTAGCTATATTAGTGAGTGTGTAACTGTACCTCATTTTGGTTTTAATTTGTCTTTTCCTGTCAATCAAAAGAGAGGCCCTTTATTTATTTTTTCAAGATAGGGTCTTGCTATGTTGTCAAGGCTGGCCTCAATTTCTGGGGTAACCAATCCTCCTGCCTCAGCCTCCTGAGTAACTGACTATAGGTCCGCACCTCTGTGCCTGGCTGACAAGGCCCTTTAAATGTTCTCTTTTGTGAAGTGCCATGCCAGGTTTTTAAGGAATTAAGAAGGCCTTTCCCAAACGCAGCGCTGCACACACGTTCCGCGAGAGCCACTCCATCCCTGACCTGAGCGCCCTTCAGTTGACAGCTCCTGCTAATTAAATAAGGAGCCTCGAGTAACAGCTATCTGCCAGCCACAGCTGGAGGGCTGACACTCATGTCAGGGTGACAGCCAGCTGGCTGCAGGGCTGCACTGAACATTTGAAGCAAGATGCTCATTTCAGGAGATGAGTCAGGCCTCGAAAGAGTCTCTTAGATGAAGCTAGACCCAGTGGGTGTTGTAGCCCAGGGGCCAGATGAGCCTGGGTTCCCTCTGCCCTTTCCCTTCTCCTTGTTTCTCAGATGCCCCTGGACAGATGATTTTACATCTAAAGTGAGGACAAAGTAAGCAAGTGCTAGCCAGGCATATACAGCAGCCAGCAGCCAGCAGCCAGCAACCAGCACGAAGGATCAAGTATAAGCATCCCAGGGCAGCTGTGAGCACTCCCTGAGAGAAGGAGCCATGGCGTCAGGCATAGAGAGGCAAGCCCAACAGAGCCTAGGATTATTACCTGGCCCCTGAAGTATATCATCTTCAATATATCATAGTTGGGCGTGGCTATGTTTTGGAGACCATGCCAGGCTAGAGGACAGAAGCCCCCAGTGATCTCCTTAAAAGGCTCCTCTATCCCTGGGTCTATCCCAGGCCACCAGGGTCAGCCTCTGCCACTGCATATGTATTTGTGGAATGCACCTTGGCTCGGTCCTCACAGTGCCAGGAGTTGAGAGCCACAAGTGTACTGGATGACTCTATGGAGGACTGGAACTAGGGCTAACTTGTGTAGAGTGCCCCGTATTTACCATTCAGGAAGGCAAGGTAGGAGCCAGGGTTTGGTTCTTTCCTTCTTGGGATGGGAGCTTCTAGGGGCCTTGCTGATCTCACCCAGGGCTTTTACAATTGCTGTGAACTGCTCCAAGCATTCAGAGAAACAATTAGAGATGACAGTTACAAACATTAGGGTCACCGCCCAGTTTTGCAAAGCTAGGTAACATTCTATCTCTGTTTTTTTTTTTTTGTCCCAGCTCAGCCCGCCCTGTGAGCTGGGCTGGTGCAGCATCAAGCTATGGTCCCCTGTGCCTGCCTAAGTTTGAAGTTTGACTAATCAGGCACTTTAGACTGCTGAGCTATCTTGCTGGCCCTGGGTAACATCCTATTATATTTCATATTTGTTTGAGATTTTTTTTTAAAAGATCATAGAAGGGGCTGGAGAGATAACTCCGTAAAATAAGTGCTTGCCTAGCAAGCGCAAGGTTCTGAGTTCAATCCTGAGCACCTCAATAAATTAAAACATAAATAAATAAATAGACCACAGATATAATCCAAGCATCTCTTCCTACCTGGAACTCTTCTTCCCGTCTTCCCCTGAACCACCAATAATGAGTGACTATGATTCCACTGCGTTCTGTGCAGTTTTCTGTCATTTGAGGGTATCACAATGTATTTCCACGGCGGTTGTTTCCACTCCTGTGCTGCAGACAGGATGAGCAGTGATTTGTTCAGGTGACTTCTGACGATGGCAAACCTTGTAGAGCACTCAACGGCAACCAACAGCAGCTGTGGCACTTGTGCCGTAGGTTTGTCACCACTGCTCCAAGGCATCAAGATCCAACCGCTGGGCTTGCCTGGGGGACACTGAGTGATGAAGAATTCCCTTGGGCTGGATATAAACTAGGTAACCGTTCGTGTATAAGAATAACAAAAATTTCTTTATTATTTACATTTTAATTTTATGTAATAACAAGCCCAAGCTTGATAATTAAATAAGAAAACTTAATATCTGCTTAATACCAGTGCGTGCCTGTCTTCACAGGCACACACGTGTGTAAGTTGAAGTACTGCTGTCGATAAGCATCGTGTTTTTTACTCACCAATTCACACAACTGCTTGCAACGTCTGATATAGGTGGGTTTTGACTATGTGTGGTGGGTATAGAAGCCGTGTTAGCACTGTACTGCACCCTCCCCTATGCTGCATGCTGTTGTTGCACCACCAGCGCTTGAGCACTGGGCACTTGGGTCATGAAAAGTATCACTAAAAAATACACACACACAGTAATGTCAAAAGTTGACGATCTTGTGGGGCTGCATTACTAACTGTCCAGGGCTACATGCAATTCACAGGCTGTGGATTAGACACACTTGCTCTAGGGCCTCTACCAGGGAGGGTGACCACAGCCCTCAAAATACACAGGCTCACCTTCAGCTTTGCTGGATTTCCAGTTGCTTCCCAGGCCACGCTCCTGCAATGGGGAGAGAGCCTGGGCCCCCAACCTGGCCTGCAGACCCAAGGCTCTGCTGTGGTATTACACTCTTGTGTATCTTTGCTGATCCCTTGTGGCTGCCCTCTATTTGCTGATTCACCAGACCCACAGTTTTTCACTTGAATAATATACAGTAGTCACTTTCAGCAGTCTTCTCCTTTTTTTCCCTGTGTGTGTGTGTGTGTACATACAGATATGCTAAGAAAAACCATTCCCCTGAGTTCTTGAAGATATTTTGCTGTATTGTGTGTGTGTGTGTGTGTGTGTGTGTGTGTATATATATATATATATATATATATATATATATATATATATATATATATATATGTTCAGCTTGTACCTGGAGCAGAACCTAGTCTGTCTCTGTTTCTAGCCCTTGCTAGCCCAACGCTGCTTGGTTTCCAAAAGTTCTATAGTGATCTTGGCTCTGGTAGACACCACCGCCCCTGAATCTCCTGAGGATTTTTCTATAATCCACATACACCGGGTGCATCCTGAGGAGTGGGGGTGCATGGCACTGCCAAGTCCAACTAGTGACGGCCTCCCTTCAGCGCTGGGTGCTGAGCCTGGGCTCTTTATCACAGAGTCTGCTGGGCGCTGTTCTGCATTCTGTGGAGGGATGTACAGCAGGGACTAGGGCTGGGGAGAAGGCCAGGCAAATGGGGGAAGGGAAGGTGGGCACCCTGGGGTCTGTCCTGGGAGATTCTGAATGCTGAATCTTCTGGTTGACCAGTATGGCTGCACCCCAGTGATGTCCTTTCTACGCTTCCGAGTGGGGGTCTGGGTAGGGATGGGCTTCTATTTTAGTGGGTTTAGTGTGCATGTGACCTTGAGTGGTCAGTTCGTAGAGGCCTTGAGAGCCTGGATGTCATCACCTGTGTGGTTTCTCAGGGGCAATATATACAAGGTTGAGCTGGCCCTCAGTATACAATGGTGGTCATTACTATGGGTTTCCTATCCTTGGTCACACTGGAAATCCTTTTTAAATTTTTATTTTAAATTAGTACATTCATAATACAAAAGAATGATGGTTGTTTGGGGAACTGGTACATATATGTAACATATCTTGATCACTTTCCAGCCCTTTCTTCCCGCCCTCTCCTCCTTCCACCCACACTTTTTAAACCATGGCGTTCTTGGCATGCATGGCAGAACACCTGGTATGTCACTAGCATACATCCTGCATTGTTGAGCAGATTTTATGTTATATTTTAAAGGTAACTTGCTGTTTTCTTGCTACAGTTCACTTACCTGCTTGTTCTTTCATTCAACAAATACGTGTTGGGCCCCTGCTCTGTCATGGTTCCTAGATTTCCTCTCCCACAACATGAGGTTTCTGAGAGAGAGGGTTTCCAACTTCTCTTGGATCCTTGCCCGCTGAGGTCAGACTGCCATATAATTTCCCAGAGAAACCGGCAGGGGGCGCCCCAGGACAGAGGACTGCCCTCACAGGGCTCTGGCTCTTTCCAGGGTGGGTTCGCAAGCCCAAAAGAGAGGCAAATGCCCTACAAAGCCCCAGCCCAGGCTCCTGGTCATTCAGGTTCTGAGTCACTACAGGGGATTTCTGTTCAGCTCCCCGCCACCTCTCTTCAACTCAACCTCTGTTTCTGCTGGAAAAAAAAGTCTCATTTTATGGTCAGGTGTTCTGGGTGAGAGACCAACTAGAATTCTTTCCCAGTAGATTTTGGAACAGCCCCAGGTTCCTCTAAAAGAGTTCCCTACCAGCCCTAAAGGTGCTCACTGGCACAGCTGTGAGTCTGGCCTGGCCCTTCTTCCTGTTACCACGTCTTAGTTCCAGGCTCCAGCATGCTGTCCCTCTTTTAGCAACAATGTGGTAGCCCTGTTGTACTCCTGACCTGGTTGTGTGCATCTCCAGCTTGGGTCAGGCCCTGGGTATGGAGAACCTAACCAGGAGGAGAGCCCCAGCCAACGTGGGGAAGGGGACTTTGCCTGTGGAAACTGGCTTCCTGGCTCCAGAAGGGGGGTAGGCTGGTCTTAGGAGGGGCAGGGTGCAGCCGAGGGAGATGTCTGACTGCTACTCTTTCTTCCCATACTGGGGATCAAACCCATGTTCTTAAGCTTACTTGGCAGATGATCTATCACCGAGCTACACTATGAGTCCTTCTTATTCTGGAACAGGGTTTCACTAAGTTGTCTGGACTGGCCTTGAACTTACGATCCTCCTGCCTCTACATCCTAAGGAGCTGGGGTTACAGGTATGTGCCAGTGCACCAGGCTTAGATGAAGTTTTAATCCTGGACATTTTGAGGTTCCAGGGGTCATCCCTAGAATTATATGGTCTTGGCTAGAGAGAGATCTGGAGGTGGCTGTGTTCAGAGGGAGCTCAAGCTAGGGGAGTAGACCGACCTCCTGGGCAGAGGGCCTGCTGGAAAGGCAAAACAGATGTTCTCCTCTGTTACCAGTGTGACTCAGCCCCAGGCAGGCAGCCCCTGCTCCCCTGGGTAGCTGTGCCTGATGCCCAGCTGGTTGGGAGGTGGCCCAGAGCAGGCCCTGCTTGCCCTGTTCTGACTACAGAATAGAGGGAGGAGAAGCTGCTTTTAGAAGGTCAGGGCTTGACTTCCCTGGCCTGCCCTTGGGTGGGTGCCCCACGATCTCAGCACATCCGGGGGCTGATAGTCCTTGGTGGGGACAGTTGCCACCATCTCTGGGTATAGTAAAGATGCTTCCCACCAACAGGGACACTCTGCTTGCTTGATTCTGCTCTGTGATACGGCTGCTCTGGGCTTCCTCCCTCATCCTCTCTCCTTCCTCCAGCAGGGGACAGCCTTTTGCCACCTGGCCATGTTGAACCTGTCTGGGGTTCCAGATCTCTGTCGGGGCAGGCAGCCTTCCTCAGCCCTTCCCACAAGGTTTTTGCAATATTCTCAGGCAGTTTGAGACAGTTTATTATAAATGGAATTACCACAGCCATCCTGGAGGGCTGGTCTGTGCTGGCCTGAGACCTGCCTCATTGCTGCAGCCCCATCAAGCTGGTCTCGGGGAGATGATTCCTTCAGTGCACCATCCCTCAGTGCTTGGTCTGCCCTGTCCTCACAGTGTAGTCCCTAGGACTTGGGCTGTGTCAGCTAGATCCACGTCCCTGTGCCTGTTTGCCCTGGATGGCTGGCATTGTTCAAGACCTGGCATGTCTCCCTGGGGGTCTGGGCAGTGTGGATAGATGGAGCACAATCCCTCAGGCATTAGTCCCAGCTTGTCACTTGTTACATAGTGTTCAGTGGTGAAAAGTTGCCTTCTCTCAGGATCTCTGCTTCTTCTTTTTTTTGAAGTAGGATCCAGAATCTTGGCTTCCCAGGAGCTTAGTGCACAATGAGCAGTCACAGTGGTGAGATCGTATTACTGTGACCACTGTTGCTGTCCCCCTGCTCCGTCTTGGGGACCACACAGGCTACAGAGGAAGATGGGACTCTTCCACAGGGAGCCACATGATGGTGTGCCCTAGGAAAGTGGGCTGGGCTTCATGTTGGGCTAGGGACAGTTTCCTATAGAGAGCTGGTCAGCCTGCTTGACTCCATTTCCTCCCCTTCAACCACCCTGGTCAGCTTCTGCAAGTTCTGGCACCCATTTCCCCTTGGTCAAGACTCTCTGGGGATGCTTGCTCTTAGCACCTTTCCTGAGGAGAAGGTGGGTCAGGTAGTGCTCTGCCTTTGAACTGTGGCTCAGTGGAGTATGGGGAGAGATGGGACTTCCAACAAGGCTGAGGTCACTATGAGCTGCATCCTGAGGAAAAAGGCAGACCTTGGGTTATGAAGCTGGGAAAGGGTGTGTAAGGCAGAGACATCAGTGAGGGCAGGCAGGGAACACAGGAGGGAAGAACTAGGGCAGAAGGACTGCAGTGGGCGGAGCCAGAGAGCCCACAGGGAGGTCTGGAAGTCAGGGATTGCACTGCAGCCCTTGGGAAGCTGGGAATGAGGAGGAAGCTCTCTTTGCTGGGTCCTCCACTAGTCCTTAACACACACCAGGAAAAGAGGCAGAACCCTGGTATTTTTCCCTTTAGCTGTGTATTTTTAGGTTAAGGGTGCTTACAGGTGAAATTACTGCTCTTTTTCACAGCTGGCAGTTAAAGGCACAAATGAGTCTCAATGACTTTAAATCACACGTTATTTCCTTTTAAACAAAAGCCCCTTTAGGTTCTTGCTGTTTAGCGATGTGGGAAGATGTGAGGAAATCCCTGTGTGGACTCCAGTGGGGCAGGGCAGCCTCGAGGCCAGGTCCACGTGTGTGCATGCATGTCTGCTCGGGCACGCATGTGGACGCATATGTATGCGTGTTTGCTGCCCCTACTCAGGGCTTGGCATGAGGTACCGCTTTGAGGAAGAGGCTGCAAGTTGCTGCTGTATGGTTCCCTGAGCCTCCTGCCCTGCGGGATGCAGCCCAGGGCAGGGATCCAGGCCTCCCGAAGGCATCTTGGACAACTTTTCTCATTTATAAAGCAGGTCATCATGGACCACCTGCAGAGGTGGAGCGCTTTTAATGAAATCACTTATAAAGAGCCTGGCTCTGTGTCCCACTTGAAGCAGGCACTTGGTAGACGGCACCTTCTTGATATTTCACCAGTGCATTCCCACTACCCCTAGCAGCTTCTGGCTGCACAAGCCTGTTAGTGAGCAGTGGGTCCCCAGGGCCCGCCCTACACTATTATGGGGAGTCAGCTCCTTCCAAATATAGGGACTTTCTGCTCTGGGGCGGTGACTCAGACCTCAGCAGAGGTGCCTGTTGGGTAATGGTACAGACCGGGCTAGAGCTCGCAGGGTCATGGGAAGTTCTTTTGATGTTCAATTCAAAGTGATTTTTCATAATGGTGTGGAGATGCACGGGGGACCTTTGGTGTCAAAGATGTCCCAGCCCTCCCTAGATGACACCACGTTCAGCCACAAGTCAGCCGAACACACAGCACACTGGGACAAAGCTTGGCTTCATTCAGGGTATTTTATTTTCTTAAAGTAGACGATCTTTGACTTTCATGTGGTCACCAGCTCCTCTCGTTCCCTCTGTACATGTCTGCAAGTCCTTGGCTTCAAGTCTGCACACGGACTTTGGACTCCTGAGTACTGAACAAGGGTGAGAGGACATTTGGCAAGGGGTCGGTCTCAGCAGCAAGGGGTTCATATATACACACAGCCCTTAGCCAGGGTCCTTTCAAGGCCAGTGCCCCTGGGCCCTGGAGCAAGAAGGCCCAGAGTGTAGGGTCCCAGTGGGGCCTCCCTCACCCACAACCCTGGCTGCCATCACAGGAATCATGGCGGCTCCCCGCCCATCTCAGGCTGGGGTGTGCAGGGACCTGGGGTGGAGGGTGTCGTCTCTTACCTCCCATCCTTTTCTCAGCAAAGCCACAGATAATTTATGCTTTAAGTACCAAGACATTTAGCTATTGTTCATTCGCTCCTAGGTGAAGAACCTTCTTTAAATACATCACATTTAATTTTTCTTAAATAAAAACAAAGCAGAAAATTGCACCAATAACAGGACACTGCAGAGGCTTATGTACAACGTGTGTCCTGCAAGGCTGGCGCAGGACTGCCATTCGCCCCAGAAATCTTTGGAGCAGAGGGACAGAATCGCCCAGATAACAACTTTTACACTCAGCAAGCCAGACACAAAAAGGACCACTTGAAAAAAAAAATAAGTTTTGAAAAATCTGCATTTAAAAAAGAATACTCAACTGCATCTGAAATTTTCAGTATTTTTTTTTTTTTTTTCTGGCGAACCACCACAAGATTTGGCAAAAAA